>DWMY01002870.1:0-11021 GCA_018249775.1 Heliconius hecalesia formosus
CGATTTTGATGAAACAAAAACTACTACTATTTGCGCAAGTTTCGCGCATCAGTTTAGAAACAGTAACTGTTATAGTGAAAATTTTATGTGTTGGTGTGACTCATTGATTGCGAGTTATGTCATGATTTCAACTCGTGAAATCAAAACCACACAATACATGTATAACTAGTTTTTTTAAAACAATAGAGAATAGTTTGATCAAGCCAAAAACGCATTGGAATGGATTTGCTTGAAAACAAATTTAATGAATAATATCACATTAGCAACATGATATGTATGCAAATAAAACAAAAATTCCAATTTTAAAATAAAATATATTGTTTCCAAAAATGTTTCTTATACTAAAAATTTAGTCTTTTTTGATTAAGTTCAATTTATGACTATATAAAATACAATACACATACAAAATATTTTTCTTACTAAGGTTAGCAGATATTATGTATAATAAGCCAAAATTGGTATTTATTCAAACTAAATTATTTATTGAATGTTTATCATAATCTCGTTAATCCAATCTCGATAACAATTATATAGCAATTCAACTTTCCTTAAAACAAAAATAATGCAATACTTGGAAATACATCAACTTAGTGAATTAATAAATATGTTGATGGAATGTGCATATATTGTTAGATAGGATATCATAAGTTGTAACGTATTTATACATTCATATCTAATTAAAGTTATATATCTAAAAATATTATTTCCTTTCTTAATTTTTAATAACTACTGGCGATCGAAAACAAAGAAACTCAGTCAAATAAAGAAATTCCCATTAATAAAAAAGAAGTAGTCCACTTTTTTAATAAAAATATATTTTTAAGACTAGATTTAATTAAGGATGGCATATTTGTTAGCACTTGAATTCATAAAAAATCTTGTTATCTTTATCAAACATATGCTGATATTTTATGCGTAATCATAAAAATGCGCAAAGTATCATCTATAAATCTCATTCTATATTCCATAGTAAAAATATTTAAAATTATAAAAAAATATCTATTAAGACTAGCTAACTTAAAAAGGTTAAGGCACATTCATAAAGTTATACATTCCACATATATAAAAATTTGATTGTTAACTATTGTAAAAATACATCTTATACCGGGAAACTGCAGTTACTTGTATTAAATACATTTTTTTATATATATGTCACTTAAAAAAGTTTAGATTTTCTGTTATCTACGTAAATATTCTACTTTGTTAAAAAAAATAAAAAGTGATTCAGTTCAGTTCAAAAACATGATCTAAAAATTCATATTTGACTCAATTAAAAAAAAACAAAACAGTAAAAAATACAGTTCTGCTAAGCTTTATTCGCAACAAAAACAAACTCATGTCACTCAGCATAACTGCAAATTTAATTTCAAGTTATCAGATTGTAAAAAAATATGTTTAGAGATAAAGTACATATAAACACATTAAAACTTAATAATCTAGTATAATTAAAATGTATAAATAACTCTATATATTTTTGATATTATGCTGTGAGATGTTTTATTTTATCCAGCAATGCGTCGCAAGTTTTCTTGGCATCGCCTAACAACATAGCTGTGTTTGGATTGTAGAAGATGGGATTGTCAACTGCTGCATAACCAACACCCATTGACCTCTTCATTACAACCACCTAGAAAAGGGTTTTAATTAAATTCTAATATATTTCAATGAATGATACAACAGGATTGACAATGAGTCTGTCAGGAAGAAAATAATTAAAAGAAAGAAAACTTCTAAAATTAAATTTGCCCAGAAATCCATCAACAGTAATCAATCAATTAGTCCACAGTAGTAAGAGTTAGTTTTGATCAAATATTATGAATACTTAAGTATAATTATAATTTATGTAAAGAAGTTAGTTAGAAAATATATTACCTGGTCAGCCTTCCATACTTTTAACACAGGCATACCCGCAATGGGAGAGTTCGGGTCATCTTCCGCTGCGCTGTTTACGGTGTCGTTTGCACCTATGTACAAAAAATAAATATTTGTATAATGTAATAGATAACAAAGAAAATTTGTTAATGTGTAATATACAATCTCTATAGTTCATGTGTATGAACAATAATAATTTGTACATACAAACGAACTATAGAGATTGTACTTTTTTATACAATATGGCGTTTATTTTGATCAATACATGCTACAATTTTAAGGGGAGGAAGAGCAAAAATGGAAGTAATGCAAGAATAAAAAATAGTTCTAACTTCTGATGCTCTAAACTCTAATGGATGTAAATAATATTATTGAACGTGTTATATAGCGCGGTGTCACAGGCGGAAAACTTATTTAATATTATAATATGTCCGTCTGATAGGCGGCCGAGCGCCACAAACTGCTGACAAGGTAGAGATCGGGTGAACAGCGCCGGTCGGAAAGGAATTTCTTCTTTTCCCACACTTAATATTCCATCGTGGAGTAATTAAGTCGTAGGTTAAGTTAGATTAATTTAGGTTTAAGCAGATTACTGTTCTTCCAACATTGAAGGCTTAGTCTTAGATATAGTTTAGTTTTAGATAAAATTTGTATTTTAATTTTTAATTTTATTAATAAGATATAAAAATCATATTTTCTTAACCCTCCAACTACAGCCTACGTAACTAACGTCTATAAGGTTTAATAGTTAATAACAAATTTGAATAAAATTTACGAATTTCATCGATAATTAAATTTTTACAATTATATTTTCAAATTTATCAAATGTATTTGCAATTTTATAATAAGAAGTGAAAGGAAACGAATATAATAATAAAAATAAAGATTATTTTCATATTTAACATTTAAATACTTGACATGTAAAAAAAACAAAATCCAACTTCTTCTCAAGCTTGAAACACATTTTAATACTATAAAAAATAAACTACTATAATTAATCCATTAAAATGTGACGTTTTATCATTACTTGCAGTTTACCTGTTCATAAGACAGTACTGTGTGATTTCGTTGTTATTTTGTTGTTTTTATTAAATTTCTTGTTTTGTTAAGTGTAAAGTTGTTTTCCGATTATTTTGTTTTTGTGATATTGTTTTTTTTTGTATTTTATAACATGAGTATGTCTGGACCAAATAGAAATTAAAAAGTTACATATAAGTTTTAGAAATAGTTTTTCGTTGTTTACATTTTGCCTCATGTCAAAATGAATAGAGTATAACTATTCTTACCAATAACTAATACAAGATCAGTCTCAGGGAATTCTTCATTAATTTCCTCCATCTCAAATACATCATCATATGGAACTCCTGCCTCAGCGAGCAACACATTCAATTGTCCGGGCATACGGCCTTTAATAAGAAAAATCCTTTATAATGCAAAATCTCCTTTAATTATATAAACATTGCTACATTCAACAAATTGTTTTAGAATAATTTTATATAGGAAATTTGTAACGCACCTGCCACAGGATGAATAGCGAATCGTACTTTTTTGCCAATGCCTTTCAGGATGTCTACTAGTTCAGCAATTGGATATTGCGCTTTTGCTACACACAATCCATAACCTGTTGAACAAAAATCAGATATTACAGTTTAACGCGCAAATCTCAGGAATATTGTATAAATTTGAATTTAAAATTCTTTCGTTATTATGTTGGATAGTTACTGCATTTATGGAGGAAGACTTCGACTTACTTAAATAGAATATAGGCATTACTTTACGTGAATCGTGTCGTCGAGCAGTGTACCCGCAGTCAGTGTAATGTGAGGCACATAGTGTGTATCAGATATTCATCAGATATTCAGGTTTAAACGAAAAAGAAATATCCAATTACCCGGCGTAATAATTATAGAAGACGAACGATGTATGAGATCGGCCACAGAGTCTACATTGAGCTCCGTGTGCGTAGCACCGGACGGGCGTGCGGAACCACTGCTGGTAACACCATATCCTCCGAGTATAACGTTAGGAAGGGATCTGTTCATTGCCTGGAGTAATATAAATTTAATAAATAGCTATTTTATTTTGAGTCTAAAAGTGAAAAGGTTCACAAACACATTCAAGTAGAATGTGTCTAATATATAAGAATAGAGGCAATGGATATTTATAAGTTTCTTTTTTTATCTTCACGCTGTATCTCGTATATAGTATAGGCGAAGGGGACCTAGTGTTGAGACAATTTGTTTCCACTTTTCACCGAATTTATAACTTTTCGCAAGCTTATTTTAATAAAAGATAATTATTTAACTTTAACAGCTGTGCACAAATCTAAACAATACGATCTAGTGCCGCAATGCAAAAATATTTTAGTCTACAGAATTATTTCATTTTATTAAGATATTTTTATTTTTATTCTGTTTAATTCATACCTTGCACATGATATAAGACAAAATGGCTCCAGAACTACCAATAAGTGCTCCAACAATTGTCATGAGAGAATTGTTCAACATAAATCCTTCTGCACACAGTGCCCAGCCAGAGTAGCTGTTTAGTACTGTGATGACTACTGGCATATCAGCACCTATGATGTAATAAAAACAAACTTTGTATATTAATATTATATATAGATGTACTTTATGAAAAATAACCGAAAACAGTTAATAAATAATGTTAGTTATCATAATTTGCGTAATTAAAAAAAAAGTTGCAATATTATGCTTTTCCCTGCACTCCATTGTTTATTAATAAATTTATATAAAAAAAATATTACAAATAGTGAATGATCGACAGACAAAGATAATGCATAGCCAAAAATGCTGATTATAATAGAAAGCATAAATTTGGCATAATTAAGTTACTTAATAAGTGTACGAAAGCAATAAAAGATGAAATTTTATATATACGTATACAAATGAAATTGCGAGTTACAATTATCTTTCATTAAGAAACTAAATGGAACTAAAAAATTTTTTTACGAAAACGAAAATTATAAGAAATATAAATTAATATAATATGCTTAACCCAATATATTATGATTATGAATATCTCTATAGCTAACAAATTAAATGTAATAAAAAACTAACCACCAATAGCAGCCGTGAGCGTAAGTCCCTGGATACCACTAAGTACAGCGGCCGCTGATAACAACGGGAGCCCTGGAAGTTCAGGGAATGCTAGTAGGGCTCCACCGCAGCCTAGCGAGCCAGCAAGTAGCCCGGCGTTGATGGCGTGGCGGCCGGGCAGGAGGAGCGGCGCTGAAGACAACACGCCTTGCAGTTTGCCGTACGCGACTAGTGACCCGCTGGGTATATGGAATGCTATGATCTTTATTTTTATAATTATAATACAAATTTTGTTTTCTAATACGATTTTTCTTTTAATTTCACTCTTTATCCCACATATAGCTGGGTATGCAAAAATTATCTAATGTTAAGACATTCACTTCTCCATTTTCCAAGCGAATCCGTTGCGTGTTGAGTAGCGGAACATAATGCTGTACTTTACTTTGAATAGTAGAGAAATTTAAGTAAATAATTTCACCATGTGGGAATCGAACCCGCAACTATCGCGTACACGCTGTCCCACTGCACCATGATGAACAGTATTATATATTGTTATGATTGTAGTCAACAAAATGTTAAAAAAAAACTAAAAAGCAAGCTTAAAACTATAACAAGAAATCTAGACGTTCTGAACATTATGACATTACATTTATTTATTTAACGACACTATATTTATTTTATGAAAATATTGTATTATATTTGCGTCGTTGAGATCTGCCACTCAACACGCAATCCTCCGGAATTCAGAAAGTGAGGAACGGAGTGTCTTAACACTATGTTCCCTCTGCCTACCCTGCTGTGTGCGGGATACAGCGGGAAGCTGATTTATTTTGATTTTATTTTATTTAGATTTCGCATGATAGATAGATTGACAATTTAATAAGCTTAATTAAAAAAAATCTAAATTAATCTTTAGTTTGTGAAAAATATTTACTATATTTACATACGTGAACGTAATGCCGCCGATGTATGTACCCAAAAAGAGGGAAGTTTTCAGGGTAGCTGCAGTCGGATCCAGAGCCATCGCAGGGAAATCATGCATGTATGTCGCCACACATGTCAACACGGCCGCCATACCTACCAGACTGGTATTTCAAAAATGTAGGATTAAGTTCTATTTGTGTTTAAAATCTTACTAAAGAGTAAATAAAATATTATACTTTTAAAACATGAAGACTTCTTTGCGAGCTATTCACTTAATATCTAAATGTATGATGAAAATTACTTAACTATGGGAATGTAATTGCTTAAAAAAAATTAACTATAAATTTTTAATCAGGTGTGTTTGTTTCTATGTTTTTAATATATATCATTTAAAATTGAAATTTATTTTATATAGAAAGAAAACGAAGTTCAATGTAAACAATAAATTATAATTACCTATGGAAACCAGCCACAAGTTGAGGTAGGTCAGTGATTTCAATTTTCTTAGCAATAGTTCCACCGATAAGACCGCCGATACCTGCCACGCCGATCATTTGTGCCAGGACCTCCGCACTAGGTGTCAATAATCCTAACGTTGCTGCTATTCCACCAGTTACACCAATCTAAAAATATAGAAATATCCATATATTAACGATATGTCCTTTAAAAATAAGATAAAAATAAAACATATATAATGCAATCTCATATTACTAAAGAATCATCAAAACTAGACGAGCTAAAACTCAAGAGGCCACATTTAATTTTGTATATGTACAATGTAATAATTATATAAATTGTTTAGACTTTACAACATTCATGTAAATATGAAAATAATTACATTGTTAACTTAAACATGACTACTATCTCTGTAAATTTACAAAAAAATCTAATTTGAAAATGAATTTTAATAACAAAAAAAAAGAAGTATTATTTTTAATCAATTAAAAAAAAGCTTAACAGGCATAGGAATAATGTTTGAAAGTCTTCACTGTCTCAATGCCTTTACAATGATCAAAAGATTAAAGCTTATGTCATCAAGATTACAATGAGAGGGCGATCTTGAGTCGAGTCTATAAGCTACGTCTTTTTCTTTATGAATGCCTTTTCTAATCATCGATTGCATTTATAACAGATATATATGTAAGAAAATATATTCATTAATTACTAACCATTCCTAAATAATTTCCTTTTCGTGCTGTGGCCTGTGAGCTAAGGCCCGCTAAAGCACCAACACAGCATAAGGATGATGCAAGGTATGCAATTTGATGCACCTCTGGATATCCCTACAAAATAAATGTTAGTACATTGTACTACAAAAACATTCAATTTCATTAGTTCTAAAATAAAGTTTGCGACACCCTATGTCTATCTTTTATAAATAAGTCGCAATAAGGCATTTTGTGACAAAAAATAATTGAAAATTCCAAAGTGATATTTCACGGTTTTTATTTGACGAAGATATTGAAAATTAAAAGTGAAATTTCATTATCAAGGAAATTTTATGAAGATTTCTTTGGCTTTTATAGCATGTAATTTGGTATGCATTTCGAGAAAATGTAAAATTAAAATAATTTAACATTCACGGTCGCAAGCCTAGGCTTGAGTTTCGCGGGGACAACCTGATGACATCCTCGCATGCAACCACGTGACTGAATGTATAAATTATATAATCTATCTATTGGTAAATGCGGACAAAGCCACGAATAGGCCGTTAGTTCTGTATAAAGTTAGCTCTGATGTAGTCCGCGAGGAATAAGCTGAACTTTCCATTTGTGTGAGTTTTCATATATAGTGTACGTGTGACGTCAGCCGCCGCTGCGATTCCCTTGTTTAGTCTAAATGTAAAGCTTCCAATATTTAATTTTTAATATTTTATTTTTATGTTTGTTTAATTAAAAGTGAAACACAAATTGTGCACTAACACTGTACAAGAATGGAAAAATGTCACATACATTTTAAACCAGTTAAAAAAGAAAAGAAAATAGTTGATGAAATAACAGAACGAATCATTATTTACTCAATGAAACATATGAACATTACAAGTATGCAAAGACCAGTTTATAGAAATTCATCTATAATCATAATGACAGTGGACGACACGAAAGAGGTATGTAGAGACCGTAGCGTTTGGCGCTCCGTTCTCTCTGACTACGCCGCTGATATACAGCGTGGAGCTAAGCGAATCTATAATAATAAGGTCAATCGTGGCAAAGTGTGAATATAAATGCGATTAGTTGTGGAAATTAAATATTTATTTAAATGTATACTTCTATTTTTCGCTATGGTGTCGAGACAAAGCGCGGCGTTGAGTTTCGCCACTTCGCCACAAAAAGCAATGCTTGGCGGAAAGTGGGGAACGGAGTGTCTTAACACTAGGTTCTGCCTACCCTGATGTGTGCGGGATATGCCCTGAACATGATTTATTCTGATTTATTTATTTTATCTTAAATAATAAACTTTTAAAAGATAATGTAATATTGTTTTAAAGGTTTTTTCTGTGTGTTTACTTTTTAGTCATCAGTCACAGCAAGTCACGCAAATGCAAACCTCAATATACTGTATTTTTATAGGTTTATAATGTTAACTTAGTGTCTATTTAGGTGAACCAATGTGCCCATTAAATGGTATTGTCAAAATAGCATTGATTGTAACAACATAAAAGCTTTATCAATGAGTTCACCGCGGGTAATAAAAATTGTAGGAATTTGGGACAGTCAAAAATAATATGATATCTTGCAATTTTATGTATTTATTTGGGGGCCGTTCAAGTATTACGTAAGCAATTATTGAATAAAAATATATAATAAATGTAATGCGTTTAGTTATTTGTCACTGTACTGATCAAGTGATCACTAAACAATGTTTATTAATTATTAGACAATTTATTAAGTAGAAGACAAATATTTGAAATCATAGGTCATATTTAGAAAGAAATAAAGAGATTATTATAATTACCTGCATGGCTGTTGTCAAATATCCTCCTAAAAGGGCTGCTGCAGGAATGCTGTATAAATATCCATATTCTGGTGGGTCACCTGGCCTGTAAAAATATTTCTATAATAAAATTTTATCCTAATCAATAAAGCAATAACAAAAGTTAATATTAAAGTTTCAACTGACCTTTTGAACATGTCTAACATCCTTTGTGTTACTAAAAATCCACCAAATACGTTTACAAATGATATAAGAGCCGCAGTACTAGCTAGCCACTGTAAAAAAAATATATATTTAATTATACTAAATATATGGAATGGAGTGTGTTAAAACTAGGTTCCTACTGCCTACCCTGCTGTGTGCGGGATACATCGTAAAGCTGGTGATACTAAATATAAATTAAATATAATTTTCCTCTACTTTTTGTTTTATCATTTACTAAAGTTTTTAAAATTTATGATTAAGTTTTTTTTATACGCAAAAGTAGTTATGGTCGCCAAATATAAGAATAAAAACAAAGTAGCTTCACAACAATTATCTTACATATTACCTGCACAGGAGTCTCAGGTACGTATCCGCCGCCCATCAACAGTAAGCCGCCCACCGCGGTGATGCCGGACACGGCGTTGGTCACTGACATTAGCGGAGAATGTAGCGCCGGGACCACGCCCCAAACCGTATGGTACCCGACTACACCTGTAATTATATGATATCATATGATGTTCTTTTTTTATAGTAAAATTAAAACTATAAATTTGATGCTATAAGTATATTACTATAAGTAATTAGGCAGAGGGAATCTGGTATTAAGACACTCCGTTCCCCACTTTCCGCCGAATTCAGGAGGCATTCCGTATTGAGTGGCGGTACTCACGCCGCGCTTTGTCACCCCAGAGCGAAGAAATAAAAAAAAATATCTGGAAAAAAATTAAACAATCATCAATCAACACCTTTATTTTAGATAAGAAAAAGAAAAGCAATATTATGGTGAGGCCAGTCGTGGTGCAGGGGCACTAGCGTGTGTAAACCAACGAATATTGTAAAATCGACACTAGAGCGAAGTAATAGAAAATATAAATTTTAATAAATATTTCATTTCCTCGAGTGGGGATCGAACCCACAACCATCAAGTTGCGATTACGGTCCCACACTTGTGCCAAAATGGTAGAATGACTTAAATACTTTTATAGTAAGGTTGCACTGCAGTGATTTTTTATGTCTGTGGAATATCAATATGGAAACTTAAAAAATATAATATGTTTTCACGTATGTCTTTAAGACATCATACTGCATACGTATATTACATTTATGAATAAACATTCTTATATCCGCTGAAAATTCCTTCAATATTTACCTGACAGTGCCAAGGTAGTTGTCATTGTAGTGAACGCCGGGTTGGGTGATGCCATTCCAAGTCCGATTAAGCTTGCCAGTCCTATAGAAATCGTATTTTTTTTTAAATATAGAAACAAACATTACTAAATTACATTTTAAAATGTGGTAACTAATTTCGCTAGTGAGTAGTGAAGTTATTTAAAACGTGACAATTCCGTGTGCTAAATAATAACTATTTCAAGGCCTAAAGTAACAATCAGTTAAACATTTCTCATATTTCTTGGTAGAAATAAACTGATAAAATAAATGTTAGTATTAAATAAATATTTTTTTATCGAAGTAATCAAGTTAGTCTAGATAGTGACGACATACATATAAGTATTTATTTTTATTGTTACAATATTTCATTTATAGTGATACCATTTTCACCTAATAATTTACATATTTTGTTGTATAATTTCAGTCATACTCTTATGTAACTTACCAGTGGAATATAAAAACGTATCCTTCAAAGTTTCATTAAAAGGATTAGGTGGTTCAACTTTGGCAGCGGCGGCAGCTTTGGGAGCTTCCGCGGGCGGCATGCTCGGGGCCGGCGGCGACGGCCACAACAGCTCCCCGGCCTTTAGCACTATCGACCCACGAGTCACTTCATCTTCGAGATTAATGTGGAAGTAGTCGTTTGTGCCTGTTTAAATAAATTTCTTATTATTAACTAGCCTTCGTTAACAAATAAGAGTCGTGTTTAACATACAACACACTCTCTAAATCTCGATAAACGCACTATCTAACACAGAAGAACTATTCAATTTGAATCAGCAATCCCAGAGTCCCATCAACTTCATTTTATATTATATACACCATTTCAATAGTGCATAAATAAATAGTGCCGATACC
>DWMY01002871.1:0-11020 GCA_018249775.1 Heliconius hecalesia formosus
GCTACTCTGAAACGTGGTGGTTGGGAGTTCACATCCTGCTTAGATGAATATTTATGTCTACTATATGATGAGAAAAATATATTTTTAACGTATATTTTGAACTTAGCGTAATTTGCATTATTAACAGTAATTATTTCATATATTACGTCTCTAGTATCATTGTTTCTTTTGGAATCACTTATGAACAACTAGTAGGAAATTAAAGAAAGAAGGCAAGAGTAAAAAAAAAATTTGCAAACGCAGTTGCGGACAGCAACTAGTCAATATATATATCTATGAATAAAGTTAATAATTTGAAATATTCTACAAGCTTTCGATACTGGTAGTGGAGATAAAGGGAATACGTTAATAAAAACAAAGAAATAAAAAAATGAACTAAACGGTAAAGCGGAATACGTTATAAAAATAAGGAAATATAAAGAAAAAATCCATATAGTTTTCATTGAATACCTGATCGACTTTCATACGACACAAAGCGACATGACCCAGATTAAGCACCAGTGGTGCTTGGATATTTTTTTAAGTTCAATATTAACATTGCGAGAGTAAAATTTTCACAAGAACATTTGAATAGAATTCATCAGAGACATCCGATGGAAGGTCAAATGCTGTATATTTTAAAATGCCGTCAAATGTACATGAAAACGATTCTCTTTTTTTTTGTATATTTTTATTATGCTACAAAACTTATATAAATATTATTATATTTAAAATTATTTTTAGTAGAGAAACCTTATTACTAAATAACTTTGTTCTGTGCTACGTTTTATTTATTTATTTTTTAGCTTCACGCTGTATAACGTATATTGCAGGTAAGTCCTTGAAGCGTTGCGTGATGAGTGGCGAAACTCAACGCAACGCTATGCGTCGTTATCAAATCGAGGCAATGAAAATATTAAATATTTCATTTCTCCGATTGAGAATCGAACCCACAACCAACGCATTTACAATCGCACGCTAATCCCCCTGCGCCGCCGACTACCTACCTAAGACATTATATTCTATCATATTTATATTCATATATTCTATTATTTATATAAAACATATTTACGAGGAATAGAGTAACATAATTATTTCGCATACGCTTATTATATATTTAAGCTAAGTTCGTGCTGGCATACTATGATATCATTGCAATTTTTTATTGCTTTTTGAGTTATGCTTTTGTTAAACGAATGAGTCGTCAACACAAAAGCCATGCCGAATGCAAAATAAATGACATTTTACATTCTTTAGAAACTAGCTTTAAAAATATATATTTAATACACAAATTCAATTTATGTAGATTAAATAGTTTTATATTAATCGCCAATAGAGGCCGGTCGTGGCGCAGCGGCACGAGGTGTGACTACAATACCGACTGGTTGTGGGTTCGATCCCCACTCGAGGAGATGAAATATTTACTTAAATTTATAATTCAATTTCTTCGCTCTGGTGTCGAGGTTAAGCGCAGCGTTGAGTTCTGCCACTCAACACGCAATGCCTCCAGAATTCGGCAGAAAGTGGGGAACGGAGTGTCTTAACACTAGGTTCCCTCTGCCTACCCTGCTGTGTACGGGATAAAGCGTGAAGCTAACTTAATTTAATTTAATTTAATTTATATTAATCACGTTTTGAAAGGTTTAAAATTAGCTCGAAATGTGTCATATATTATTTTTACACAATGTTCTTTTTTTTTTAATTCAAAATTGTCGATAGTCTTTACAATATGCGTTTACATTACTATATATGACGGTAAAATACATATTCACTGTAAATTATAATGTATTAGAGTTATAATTTTTTTTTTCAAAAAAAAAAATATATTTCTAGAAATAACCCTATACAAAAATAGAAAAATAGTATACTCCAATACGTATCGCATATCAAATAAGTTACCACCAATCTTCATGAATACATCAAGGGTTGAAATTATTCTGTCACAGCGCCGTACATAGCAGGTGTAATAAGACACCGTTCCGGCTTTGTGACGGAAGGCTTTTGAAGGCTTTTGGATGTGAGAAAGTGATATTGGTCTATTTCATATCAAATATTGTGTATTTTATGTGAGTTATTTTCATAGTTTAATTTCTTAACGCTATAGAGATATTTCTGAGTTAAGGTGACAGCTGTGGGTTCGGCTCGTAAAAACAAATAAATTTTTTCTTTCACTTTGACTTTGGAAAGACAAGAACGAAATGCTATTTGATTGGTTAGTTAGAAACTTGTATAAAAAAAATATTTTATAACTATATAGGGGTATTGCACAATACTTAATATCGTTCATAAACAACGTTTGTAAACACGCTAAATCAGCGTCCTAAATTTATTCACTACAAATGCAATTGTGTAATTATTTTTCGCTATTGTTTTGTAGCGTATAAATAACCAAATGAAATATATAATAAAAGAGTTCAATATTAAGTCTCGTCTTATTAACATCGTTAGGCTGCCATAGCGCACAACTACATTGATTATTATTATTATTTTGTGTGATTTAATATAACTTCATCTATGCATATGTATGTATATGCAAATTATGTAAAGATAACCGAGACAACGCTTGTGTATAATTCGGTGGAAAGTGGGGAACGTAAATGTCTTAATAGGAACGGAGTGATTTAACATGAAATTCCCAGGTTCCCTCTGCCTACCCTCCTATATGCGGAATATAGTTTAACAAAGCATAAGTTTCAATAAATCTCTCTGTAAAGGAAAGATTTCTTCCAAAAAACTTTAGTATAATATAAAATTCAATGATAAAAGAAAATATTCTCGGAGCATGTTTAAAACTTAGTTAACATTGTAGCTTATTAGTCACGAATGCAATTGAGGATTATAAATCTAAATCAAATTTAGAAGAAGAATTATATCTTAAATATGCATGTTTTCCTATTCTATTTTGAGGTGGCATAAGACTACGCAAATTTACACAAAACAAAAGAGGAAATTAGTGATGATCTCACTTTGTAAAATATCTTCACAAAGAGCACTTTCACGTTGTATCTTGTATATAGTCCGATAGCCAGAGGGAACCTACTGCTATGTCTCTATCGTATCTTACTTTTCAAAGCCAATTTTTTTTTATTTAATTACTTTGGATGGGTATTGAACCCACAACCTGTCGCATTCACAGTCACACGCACGTGCCCCTGCGCCACGACCGGCCTTATGGATATTACATCCATATTAAAATAACTCAATGAACTAACAAAATGGTCTTAAATTAGTACTATCAGAAGCTTCTTAAGCGTAGAAGTGTCTTGGTGAGCATTCGCTCTTATAGAGACGTAGTCTCAAATATACTCTAACTTTTGCCATACATTAGCACAATAGTGCACTGCTTCTCTGCAGTCAAGCCTTCATGCACTATTAAAAGGTTTTAGTGCACTTTATAACACTACCTTAGAATAAGAGGAAATGGAAATTTCATTAATCGTATTTTAGGGCTCCGTACCACAAAAAGAAAAATGGAAATCTTATAGGATCACTTTGTTGTCCTTCTGTCTGTCAGGACCATTTATCTCGAGATCGAGCAGAAGTATCATGGTAAACTTAATATCATTTATACATCAATTTTACTGCATTCTGTATAAAACTCGCTGCGTGCGTGATAACTTTAAAAATTGAAAATTTATAGTTATTTCATATATAAAAATCGTAAAGGCGACGTACAATTATAAAAAAGGTACGTCAACGTAAAATTCCTCAATATGCGAGTCTGAGTCGCATTTGACTAGTTATTAATGTTCCTTACCGTGAAAGGAAAAAACGGAACACAAGTCGAAATTAATACCAAATATTTAGTTCCTTGAATAGTTCCTTGAAGCACAGAAAATATCAAACTTCTAAGTAAATGCAATCAAAGTTAAGACACTTAAGTTCTCCATTTTCCGCCGAATTCCGGAGGCTTTGCGTGTTATACTCAAAAGCGGAACTCAACGCTACGCTTAGCCTCGATACCAGAGCGAAGAAATTAGAATATTAAATATTTATTTCCTCAAATGGGAATCAAGCACACAACCTGTCACGTTTATAGCCACACTTCGTGCCACGACGCTACGACTGGCCTTAATAATTCAGATGAGAAGATTAGTAAGAAGATTTAGTAATTGTGCAGTCCAAGCGGGTTTCCAAGTTTTAAACACCGGGTTAAGACACTCCATTGTCCGCTGCTCCCCCAAATATCATGACACCTAATATTAAATGGCGGAACTCAACACCACGAATTATTCAAAAATTTGTAATTCTACCGACAGCTCGTTAAACGAAACGCTAATAAAATTCAATTTAAGATAACAATTTTGTGCAAAGTGGAAAATTATAAATTAAATAAGCTACAATTTTTGGCAACGCTTCCATAGGTAATTTGATTTGGCCTAAGTATAAAGTAGTAGTAGAGGCCAATCGTGGCGCAGTGGCACGAGGTGTGACTGTAAAACCAACTGGTTGTGGGTTCGATCCCCACTTGAGGAGATGAAATATTTACTTAAATTTATATTTCCATTTCTTCACTCTGGTGTCGCGGCAAAGCGCGGCGTTGAGTTCTGCCACTCAACACGCAATGCCTCCAGAATTTGGCAGAAAGTGGGGAACGGAGTGTCTTAACACTAGGTTCCCTCTGCCTACCCTGCTACCCTGCCTACGCTTATTTTTTTTTTTGAGAAACAATGAGAAGTTCCGGTCCAATCACGTTAGCTACTGATTAGCTACTGATATTGCGGTACAGAATTCGTAAACATAATTCAGCAATGTTAAATCAAAAGCAATGTTTCAGTAACAAATAAACATTGTGGTTTGAAGGCGGATAAAATTTAAAATCTATTTAATTACTAAAGAATTTGGGTTACGTGCACAAGAGGAATGTGTTGTATTAAACAATGAGTTCTTGTATTTTTATGTTTAATTTTATTAAATCAGCTTAGTTGTAGGGAACTATTATTTACATTTATAGTTTATTTAATATATGTCATTTATATATTTAAATATTGTAATTTATTTATTTATCATTTATACACATACATACATTTAATAGGATTTATATATTTTATAGTAAGTATTCGTATTTAGCATATTTATATGAGAGCGCTCGCTGCCGTCGTCGACAACCGCTAAGGAGTTGTCGTTTTCACATCTCCTCTCAATAATTATAATAGTCGATGCTTGCCACTCGATGCGCTTTATATACGTTCCATTGTTTTCTTTATTATTTTCTTCCAAATCAGTATTTACCGTGTTCTCTTTTATATATATGTTTGTGGTTGACTTTTATATAAACTGTGATCGTGATTTACTATTTGTGTTCAAATTCTATGTACCTTAAAGTGGTGTTGAATATACTCAGTGTAAACCGTGAGTAGACTTTTATTCATCTCCATCAACACTACATAGTTTTCTTTGCGAAAGTAGTTAATCGATTATTTAACTATAGTATCGATTGTTGTTTATGTATGCAAAATTTGTTGTTATTAAGATTCAAATAAAGTAAAAAAATATATGAAAGCTTTTATTTTGCATAGAAATTAAAATTATCATATAAATAAACATAAGAGAAAAAAAAAGATAACAAATAACTTATCTTATATATACTTGTTACTCATCCACTTCCACTGGTTGGCTGGAAGAGATCTCTTATAGAGATAAGTCCACCTTTGTGAACTAAATGTTTTATTGTTGTTTTCTTATGTATATTTTAGTACAATAAAGAATATTAATAAATACACAGACAAAATGTTACATCCACTTTATTCACTATACTCACAGGAAAAAAAGAAACAAACAAAATAATTTAAAAAATACTTCGTCATTTCCCTTACTGTTAACATTAGAATAAAGTGCCCGCAAAGTTAAACAACAAACAAACACAATCTAATCCGTCCTTCAAAGCAAAGGCAGCAAAGTAGTTTCGCGGCACACACGAGTCATACAGCGCTATCAAAGCGGCACCGGCGATACCTCTCGACCGACATCCTTTGTGCATAACCGTACCGCGTTTACCTGTAATCTGGTTTCTAATTGATCTATTCAGAATTTTATGCATAATTCTTTCATATTTTTTTATACTAATTCATGGCACAGGGCCACAAGCGTGCGGCTGTAAACACGACTGTGGGTTCGATTGCCACTCGAGGAAATGAAATATTTAATATTTTTATTTCATCGCTCTGATAACAAGACAAAGCAGGGCATTTAGTTCTGCCTCTCGATACGCAATGCCTACAGAATTCGGGGGAAGTAGAGGACGGCAGTGCCTTAATGGGAACGTAGTATCTTAATATTAAGTTCCCGTCCCAGGTTCTCTCTGCCTATACTGACCTAGTTGCCCTGCTTTGAGCGGGATACAGCATTCAATTAAAAAAACTTAATTATACTATGTATGCAATATTATTTTTCTAACCGAGTGACTAATGTATGATGAGACAACGCACAATCAAAATTACCGAAAACATATGTATGCATGACAGGCACGTTCCCCACCTATGCCTATCACAGGCATAGGTGAGGAACGTAAAAGAAAATTAAGGTGAAGTGATCCTTAAATAAATGAGACAAGTATGCAAAAGCATCTGTGGATTTGATTCCGTCTTCAGTTTCCCCACTCAACACACAATATCATCAGAATTCGGCGAAAAGTGGGGAACGGAAATGTCTAAGCCCACAATGTGCACACGCTGTATCCCACAGAGTGAGACTAAAAAGGAACTAAACAAAAGGGGTGGGTAATTTTGGTATAGCTCTTCTAGCATCTTTAAGACGAAAAATAAAAATGATAAGTAAACCATTCAACCTTACTAGATTTAAATAATAAAATCGTCTGCAAAGTCTTTACACAGATTTTAAAATAGCACACTCCAATGTAGTCGTAATTCTCATGAAGAAATACATTTAAATAAATATAAATTAAGCGCCAATTGAGCGAACATGTGCGTGTTAAGAGAACATTTGTTGTATTTTTCTGCAAAATTGCGAAGCTGATTGAATGAAAATCTATAAGGTTTACTCAATATTCTTTATTCCTCATTCCTCATTTATTCATCACGCTGTATCCCGCACGTAGTTTGTAGAGTAATGTTGTAGAGGTAATGTTGTAGTGTAAAAATATGTCACATCAGGGCATAAACTAATGACTGTATCACGACGATTGTGGGTTCGATCGCCACTCGAAGGAATAAATTATTATTTAATATTATATTTTCACTTCTTAGCTCTAGTACTAACGCAAAAGCGCGGGGTTGACTTGCGCCATTCCTCCGCCTCGAAAATTCGGCGGAAAGTTGAGAACGGACTGTCCTAATACTAGGTTCCCTTTGTCTATCCTTGAATTTGCGGGATACAGAGTGAACCTAAAAAAATTAAATAAAGAAATCCTTTGAATTGTAACACACAATGACGTCAGCTAATCCGTTTCGCTCAGCACCGGGTCTAATTACACGATCACTTACGCGTGCCTGCTGTCATTAATTCAGCAATCGGTCTCCATCTTATCTTTATTATCGTTCTTACCGAGGGAAATACGACACTTTACTTTATAGCCGTTTTGTTTATATATACTTGGTATTTAGTTGTAAAAGTATTTTGGTGACGATCAAATATCTCTTCTTATAATGGTGTATTAATTTTGTAATTTCACCAGGCTGCCAGAGTTTAGCAAAAAATGGAGAACGGAATAACAATATTTTTTTATATTAATATATACTATTTTATTTTAATAGACATAGATTTCTGTCTTTCCGCTTTAATCCTGAGCCATTGCGTGTTGTATAGCGGAACTCAACGCGGCGCTTTTACTTCATTACCAGAGCGTGAAAATGTAAATATCAAATATTTTATTCCTCTGAGATGGAATAGAAGTCACAGCCGTGCGCACGCCTGTGCACTACGACGGTGTTCTGCCTATCCTGTCATGTGCTGGAATACAGCATAAAAAATAATTTAAAATACTGAAAACGGTCATTAACATAATCGTGAGAAAAAAAATCAATATCATCATGTATTTAGTAGATTAAAAAGAACCTACTGGCAGCCATTTAATTTTTCACACTGCTTAAAACATTATTTGCGAGACGGCGTAATTAATTTACCTAAGAATAAAGAAAAGTCGTTACTAGAAAAATACATTAACGGATTCGAACTCACATCCATTGCGATCTCTGCTACGGTACTATAAATAATATGAGGACTACAAACTATTTATATGCACATTATAAATTGGTGCAATGTGCATATTGATTAGTTCTGCGCGATCATTACATATTGATTAGCGTTTCAGCTTGTATAATTTTCATATTTGCTATATGAACTAGGCATATATTGTGCTAAAATCATAAAATGCCTAATAAATTTCTTTAAATAAAATAAAATTAGCTTGACGCTGTATCCCGTACACAGCAGAGTAAGCAGAGGAAACTTAGTGTTAACACACTCCATTCCCCACTTTCTGCCGAATTTTGGAATTTTCGAATTTTGGAGGCATTGCGTGTTGAGTGGCAGAACTCAACGCCAACGCAACGGGGATCGAACCCACAACCAGTCGGTTTTACAGTCACACTTTGAACCACTGCGCCACAACAAGCCTCAATAACTGGCCTATTCAGATCTATGCTAAGTACAAACTTAAGTTTGTCATTTTTTATAAGTTGTACTTCAATTGTTTGTTTTGAAATTGATACGGAATCCTCGGTGGGCGACCAACTCGTTCTTGACCAATTTTTTAATTTTAAATATTAGATATTTAAACTAGCATTTTATATAAACAGTATCGAAATTTGGGTGACAAAGGCGTTCAATTGGATTGATAACGAAATAAAATATAAATCCAATTATAAAATCAACGGGTGCTCCGAGTGTCGGGTGAAGATCGTGAAAGCGATTCATTACCCCCGTGTTACTTTACTTTATGAAGTACACTTCTGACATTTTCATTGAACAGTTCACACTTCACTTTTTTATCATTTACACTATAAAGATAAGGTCTGAGGTCTGAGGCCAGTCGTAGCACAGAGGCACAAAGTGTGACTGTAAACGTGACATATTGTAGTTTTGATTCCCATTAGAGGAAGTTAAATATTTTATATTTTCATTTCTTCGCTCTGATGTCGAGGTAAAGCACGGCGTTAAGTTTCGCCACTCAACATTAGAATAGAAAATCGGGAACCGAGTGTCTTAATATTAGGTTCCCTCTTCCTATCCTGCTGTATGCGGCATACAGCGTGGAGCTGATTTAATTTGATTTAATTTTTATAATAATTTCCCGTAGTGAGAATCGAACCTTTGATTCTGATCTATTGCTTTGCGCCACGATGACATCCTATTAATATTACAAATGTAAAAGTTTGTGAGGATGGATTACTGATATAACATATATAAATAGGCTACACTTTATGTAAAAACATAGTATACTTTGTATTTAATATAATAAGAAAAATATAAAACTGAAGTGGGCGAAGCCGCGTTTGGGTCGCTAGTAAAATATATTTCTTGAATAATCTCCCGCCATGATATTCCTCTTTTACTATTTATTCAGGATGACTGAAAATCATATTCTAAAAGAAATGGCTAGGTGTCTTAAGTTCTTCGTAAATGTTTCGGTTTTTGCGCATTCTTCGGGATGACGGTATTTACTTAAAGCTTAAGGCCTACTAATGAAAACTTGCCGCTTTGTTTCGGAGTTCATATTAAATTTTAGCAATATAATTGTGTTATATACCACCGCATAATGTATAAGAGAATCGGGTGGCGCAATGGCATATACGTGTGACTGTAAACTGTGCGGTTTTGGGTTCGATTCTCACGCGGTGGGATGAAATATTTACCAGTAACCAGGCAAAGTGTATAACTGTCATTATTTATAAAAGGTTACATCGAAAATGAATTATCTAATAGAAACACATTGTTTTTCATTCTAACTAGTAGTTTTTAAGATTATCGTGTTCATTCAAACCAAAACCGCTTTATAATAGTATTGTAAATAGATCTAATCGTTTGTTTAGGTAAGATATAATTAAGTTTTAAAAAACTAATCTCAATCATCTCTTTAAAGTAATATTTACATAGAATTGCAATATTCTCGATGTATTCTTATATTACCATAATGCTACATACCTACATAGACTTGTCAGTGTCAATATTGATGTTTAAATAAACCATTCGATCCGCTTCACTTACCTTTAACGATAGTCTACTTGTTACCTTAAATAAGTATACTTAAGATACTCATATTATCTAAAGTGCCATAAAATGATAATAGATAATAATAATCAGTAAATATATATCCGAGTCCAAGTCCGAGTCGGACTCGCCCACCGAGGTTTCCGTAGTAATTCCAGGATTGACGGTCAACTGCAATTACAATATATAAAAGTTGACAACACATGTTGCATTCATTTCGTATGAAATGGACTACAAATATACTTTTGTAGTCATGAGAATAAGGTACGGAACTATAAAAACGAAGCATGTGGTTGATTTGCAGCCATCACACAATGTTATTTTTTTATGGAAAAAGACAAGGCAAACGAGAGTTCGGGTTACCTGATGGGAAGTGACTACCGCCGTCCACGACCCCGTGTAACACCAGAGGAGCTACAGGTGCATTGCCGGCCTTTAAGGTGGGTTGGGCGCCGGATCACGGCATTACCTGATGCGAAACGCATGCTTAACGACGGTTTTAAATGCCGGGGGTGGTAATGATCCGGTCGAGTCTGTCCATGCGTGTTGCCATTGCTGGCGACGTGACTCTACCACACGTACTTTAGTCGCCTCTTACGACACCACCAGCACCAGGATGATCCTGTTCTAGACCGGGAACACGAGGCACAAAATGCAATGTGTGGAATTTGGATAGAAAACGGAGAATAGAGTGCCTTGACACTAGGTTTATTCTATGTACAACGCTATTATCCAGAATAGAACATAAAGTAGTAAAAATATTTTTCTATATTATTATTATTTTCAATTTCCAGCCAGAGATCGCTTAATGCGACTGTATCATCATACCACTTTGACGTCGTCCACTGTCATCAACCCCATACATGTCTTTGAT
>DWMY01002872.1:0-11018 GCA_018249775.1 Heliconius hecalesia formosus
TTTATATTTTTATTTCTTCGCTCCAGTTTCGAGGCAAAGCGCGGCGTTGAGTTCCGCCGCCCAACACAGAATGCCTCCGGATTTGAGTGGGAAGTGGGGAACAGAATGTGTTAACGCTAGGTTCCCTTTTCCTACTCTGCTGTATGCAGAATATAGCGCAAAGCAAAAAAAACAATCACTAGATTCGCTTTATGCTAACAATACAGTAAAATAACCTGAAAAAACACGATGTATATACCAAGTGCCACAATTGAAATGAAAAATGTGGTCGAAGCAATAAATTAAGCGAGCGTTAACTCTAGATTTACTAGTCAGTGAAGAGTCCCACTATTCCGAGCGCGACTCCATCATCACACGACCTTAGTAGGCCACGTACAACGTACGTACGTATAAGATTCAAAATCACGACTACCTGCATGCCCTGCCCTAAACCCACAGTATTCTCATATAAAATAAATAAATAAACTAAAAAAAACTTTTTTTCACGTTAATTTATATCAAAACAATGCCAGTCACAAATCGAGTGCTAGTTGGCTAATTAAAATGTACTCTCATATCAGATGGTCCGCTGTGGGAAAGAGTATTTACTGTTAGAGCTTTACAAAATTGATTGTTATCTGTGTG
This sequence comes from Heliconius hecalesia formosus, assembly GCA_018249775.1. Taxonomy (NCBI): domain Eukaryota; kingdom Metazoa; phylum Arthropoda; class Insecta; order Lepidoptera; family Nymphalidae; genus Heliconius; species Heliconius hecalesia. Next base: position 625 of record DWMY01002872.1, read on the forward strand.
TTTTAGTGCTAAAGAAAGTTTTTTTTTTATTATTTTTATAATAACTTCATTAGAATTGAAAGAGTTCGGAAGAAAATAAAAAAAAAACAAATAAATGCAAATTCTTTAAAAATATCAGATATTTCTGTAATTAACGTTAAAATGTTATGTCAGGACACTCTGTTCTTCTTTTGCCCAGCAAAATTTGCGAAGTGCGTAAAAATATCCAGTTAGGGTATAACAAGGCAGTCTGTCACTTTTCTTTTTAAAAGAAAATAAAATTGAACCTGCACCATACTACACCAAATATATTACCTTCAATTATACTACAAAGCATATTTAATTTATACAATTACCTATTATGTACTTACTTCCGCTACTTTTAACCAAATATCCCGTATTAATATACATGACTTAACAATATAATAAAAACTGATATAGCCTTTATATGTATTGAAAGTGATATTTAATTTGCTTGTATTTTGTTATAAAGGTATGGTCAAAGTTGAGAAAATCTGAATTTAATGATTGAAAAAATCTTAATTTCTCAAAAAGACTCTGTTTTCCTCCTCCTGTCCATTTAGTGTAAAATAGCTACCGGACATAGTAAGTAGGGTAGGCAGAGGGAACTGGGAACCTAGTATTAAGACACTCCATTCCCATTAAGACACTTCCTTTCCTCCTTCCGATGAATTCTGAAAGCATTGCGTGTTGAGTGGCTAATCTCAACATGGCGCTTTGCCTTGTTACCAGAGTGAGAAAATGAATATATTAAATGTTTCATTTCCACGAGTGGGAAGCGAACCCACAACCTGTCGGGTTTATAGTCGCACACTTGTGTCCCTGCGCCATGAATGCTATCAAATTTAAATATTGTTAGAAATCGGAAGCGGTTAACGTTTTAAAAAAACACGATAAATCACATATCGTCTATATGATTCTAAACTATTTTGAAAGAGATACTATGTAATTGCAATAAGTGATATGTATCACCTACTAACAATACTTCACACTAGTTTCCTTCCAATAGGGGCCGTCACTTACAAGCGAGTGCCCTCGATTGACACAATTCCACTGCTTTTTTTGCAGTTATTTTCCACCTAAATCTACCAACCAATTACATAGTATCTCTTTCAAAATAGTTTAGAATCATATAGACGATGTGTGTTTGTAACGTGTTTCTTTAAAAACGTTACCCGCTTCCGATTTCTAACAATATAATATAATATCTCCCCAGTGGAGATTGAACCAACAACCATCGCGTCTACAGTAGCTACATCACAATGATCATACTATATTGTTAAGAATAACAAAACGCGTTTACTAGCACTCCAACTCAACGCATTCCACCCAAATAGTACGTTACAAGGCTATTATTAGGGGGACCTCGAGGCACGGCCATACCGGTATTATACCGTCGTCGTTCGACCTTGTGTTAGATATCATATACAAAAGTGGAATTATTTTTATATAAAATTTACCATAAAATTCTAATATTTCACATATTATTAGGCTTAATATTTTTAGTTTTACCAAGCTTTAAAAAGTTTATTATATTTCCCTCCTCTAAAGTAGCAACAACACATGGCGTTGAGTTCCGCTACTCGACTCGCAATGTCTTGAATTCAGGCGGAAAGCTGAGAGCGAACTGTCTTTACACAAATTTTTGTCTGTTGTCATATACAGGACCAATCATGTAGATTGTAGATAAACAAAATTAATCATAATGGACGTCATATTCATTATGATTTAGTCCGAGATAAACTTATTACGTATATTTATTTTTTGTCAAGGCATTTCTTTAAAACGAAGTACACTTCACCAAGTTCTCACTCCTAGAAAATACAGAATAAGTCTTAATTTTATTTAGTTTCACGCTCACTTCACTGCGAAATACCCGAAACCTAGTGTTAAGAAATTCCGTTCCCTTTAAGACAGTTCCATTCCCCAATTTTCATTGAATACTGTGTGTACAAAGCGTGTTGAGTGGCGAAAAACTGAACACCGAGCTTTACTTTCTTGAAATTGATCCTCAACCGTCACATTTGCAGTCAGACGCTACGTCATGACAGCCTTAACGAAAAAAAAACAACGATTAGCATCTCTGTATATGGAAACGGCGCTAAAACGCCACTTTCCTCTAGGAAGCTCAAGCCTTTTTCTAAGCAAACCTTCTAAAGCTTATGAGCGCTTGGTCCCAACCAGATTTCGTGTGACTTTCCATCACCTAATTAAAAGATGGCATGCGAGTGCAGTCGTAATGGTATAATAACGAGGCAGCCTCGACATGTTGTCACTACTATGCAACCAATAAGGATAGAAAGTACGATGTCTGGGTAATTGATCGGTACTATGTTTCCAATATAGAAGTATGGTTATAAAAATATCAAAAAGAAACGAGGATGCTGTTATTTTAAAGTATAATTATAACTTGTTTAATCTTTTAAAAAACAAAAAACCTAAAGCTAAAATCCTATAAAATACAAATAAAACGTACTCATTAAATAATATTTTTTGTAATACTAAAATCAGCGGCAGGTCGTTTAGTTTCGCCATTCATCACACTGAATCTAGAGAATTCAAGAGAGGAAATGGAGTGTTTTGATACCAGGTTCCCTTTGCCTATCCTACCCTCCTGCCCTACCTGATAAAAAACTGGAATCTAAACTAAAATTAGCTCTTCCTATATTTACACCAATCTCTTCACTACACTCATCTATTATAAATCTGACACATGTCGATCTCAGCCACGCCTCTAAGCTAATCAAACAACCTGTTTCCCATACAAACTTGGGACTTGCTTACAAGAACTAAGGATAGTTAGCTACAACCAAGACACTTTCTTGAACGAGCATAAAATTGCAATCCATGTAACGGAATCATAAGTCGTAATAGGATTTAATTATACACCGTATTTGGGTGCCACTATTGCCGTATTTTGAAAGGAATCTAAAGAATATATACAAGCAAGATAATTGGTTCTCATATTTTTTTTTATAATATATTATAATTGTAATAGTAAAATATATGGTATTTTTGCACCAGAAAAAATTCTGACATATTTATTGCTGCCTCCCTGTACGACGGTTCCATATTATTATATTAATTGAAAAACATTTCTAGTGCAATTTCATCAAAATCGTTAAATTATAAGATAGAAAGTGATGATTTTAAAAATATGTAATAATAGTGCGCAATTTTGTAATCCCATTGGAAGCTCAAACGTCGTACTTGTTTATTATAATAGAAGTCCAGTTATTAATTTATCGTTGTGACAAAATACTGCGACGCAATTTGTCCAATCAGAACCGTAGTACCTATCGTAAATAAGAAGAATACCCTGAAAAGGTTAGAACCCCATAACTGGTGCATTCAGTGAGATACTCGATTACGCGAGGATGACAGTTAATTATGCCTTATATAGGAAATAATAAGCTGGCAGCTATATTCCAACGGCTTATAATATCTTTATCAAAGCTTAAAACTAAAATGGAGTGACGGTAGAAAATAAGTGATAGCGTCATGTACGCATGTTACTTCTTCTTAGGCAAGTTTACCCGCAAATATCATCAGATAGCAAGTATCTATAAGTTAGATAATAAGTGCCAAAGTGAAGAACTGAATGTCTTAACACAATTTTTTTTGCATAAAGGGTCAAGCTGTTTTTTATTCAGATAAATCAGTAGAGATTTGTGCTTTGATGAAATGAATGCAATGTTAAAATGAAAACCACAGACAAATGCCCACGCAATGTTGTTTCCACCAGAACCTGAACCACCTTATTAAAGATTGCCCTTGACCGCTCAAGACTTCAACACAGTATGAATTGCAATAAAACAAATTAATTAAATTATAACTTAAATAAATCAATTCAAAAATTATAAATTCAAATACCAATAACGATTTTTTTTAGTATAAATCTAACAGTTAATTAACTTAGTAAGCCAATTATTTCAATTTGTCTGTCGCCCGCATCAAAATACCTCGCCAGTACCAAGTCGCGGGGGCATTCAGATGAAAACGAAGTAGAGAAAAAGTATAACATAGTTTGTGAAACTAAATCGAGACAACATTTTATGTTAAAAATTAATATTTAATCAATCAATTCAATCAATTAATTCTACCAATTTCCAAAACATAGCATTTTAAGTGGTGGAGTTAAACGAGTTTGACCAGGGCGATAAAATAAAAAAGACTTCCCTCGTGGAAATTGAACCCACAACCGTAATGCTTATAGTCAGACGCTATATCATTACGCCACGACAGCCTCCATCAAATCGAGAAAACATTAATATATTAATAATTAGAAAAGAAATTCAAAATGGTATTTGAATTCACGACCGTAATTTTTTGTCAATTATACCTTATATTGGAAATAATAAGCTTTTCAACTATAGCACTAGCTTGTAATATCTCTATCAAAGTAAATGTCAGTAAGTAAGGGACAGACAGCATCGAGTATATTCTTCACTTCCCTACTTAATGTGTCCATCGGCAAATATGCCTGGATCGCACTAATAGCCTTTCATGGTTTGGTCTAAGATATAAATAAACATATAAAAAAGAGAGGCCAGTCGTGGCGTAGGGCCACAGAGTGTGACTGTAAAATCGGCTGGTTGTGGGTTCGATCCCCACTCGAGCAGATAAAATATTTACTTACATTTATTTTTTCATTTCTTCGCTCTGGTATCGAGGCTAATGGCGGCGTTGAGTTCCGCCACTCAACACGCAATGCCTCCAGAATTCGACAGAAAGTGAGGAACGGAGTGTCTTATCACTAGGTTCCCTCTGCCTACCCTGTCGTGTATCCCGATACAAAGATGAAGCCAAATAAATAAACATTTCTTTATTTTCACTTTATTCTTTAATTTAAGTATTATTTGATGTTGTGGGTTCGATTTTTACTCGAAGATGAAAAATATATATATAATTTCCCGGCTCCGGTAAGCGCGACATTGATTTCCGCCACTCAGCATGCACTGTCTCGAAAAGTATGTAGTATGGGGGAAAAGGAGTATCTTAACACTACACTCTGGTTCCATCTACCTTTCCTGCTGTTTATGCGAAATATAGCGTGAAGCTAAAAGTAATATATGTAAAAAAACGTCAACTACTATGCAATGCTTTTAAAAGTCCCTTCGCATTAATACTGAGATGGATTTAGAAAAAAATGTATTTGATACAATCATATATTTCCAAATAATAGTAGAATTGGTATATTAAAACTAAGATTTTCAAAAGAATCGCCTTAATCGATCGCTTATAACTTAAACCACTCTGTATCTGATCTTGTTCTTATATACCAAGAAACATCGCCGAAGGCTGTCCCCACCACCTAATAGCGAGTTATTTTAAAATTCCAATCATTTCTATCATCAGCCATACATCGCTGTGCTGACACGTCTCTGGAAATCGAACCTGTAATAAAACAGGTAATGATCAATGTCCTCTCGATTGAGTCAGCAATTATCCTCGGTGGAAAAAATGCGAAACAATGGGTAGTTTTAAAACAGGTTACTCAGTGGGTACTCTGGACGAACTGTACAATGTAACCGTTTAGTTTATATTGGTTGCTTTTGTATGCAATTTTGTGTTGATATAATTAAGTATAACTATGAAGTAAAGCTAGTTTTTTTTTAAACGTTCGTTAACTTAAATTATTTTAGTTTGGTCCTAAATCATTTTATGACAACAAATAGCTCAATTTTTCTATGAAATATCTATAAATTTTCACTTTTCGGATTTTTTCTTCATTTTTAGTGTATGCCAATCCAATTCCAATTTCTCACTTCCTTCCAAAAATTCATAATAGTAATTCCACGGGGAGTACGATAAAAGTTCTGATTACGCAGTGGATTCCATATAAAGTGTAGCAAAAAAAAATATAAAGCTCATATTTTTAGATTAGACTTTGACTTAAAAGAAGCATGATTGTATTTATGCTCCAAGAGACCCTAGAGCTGAATCATCAAAATATTTTTGTTCATTTCCATTGCTGGACTCCCCCAGAGTGAACCAGTGCTTCTGGTTCACTAGAATCGCTTATTTCGCGTACAGTCAAAGCTAACAACCTTCTTCAGGTCCATCAAGAAAATTTGAATATTTAACATTGCCTTCAGCTTGATGCGTGTGTGGATGTATTACGTGATCTCAAGATAAATGGTGTTGACAGACGGGTAACAAGGTGATCCTATAAGGTGTCCGTTTTTTTCATTCTAAGGTACGGAACCTTAGAAAATTAAGAATATATGAATCAAAAAGAATCTAACTTTATTTGTTATGATGATGAAACCAAACTACACATAATTAGATCAGAAAGTTAACGCAATTTATTAATTAAAACGTTGCTACAAATGAGAATCAAACCTGTACATGTCTGTACAAAGAAGGCGTTTCACTTCGGCAGTATCTCCGCCTGTTCGATAAATTATGTGAGCATTAATTAATTACAGCAGATATAAAGGCACTTGCATCGTAATTTAACTTACAATTTGTTAAAGATAGGTTCGTACTCGTGTACGGTGTATGTTTGTTGCTTCAACTGTTAAATTTACTTATGTTCATGATTATTAGACGATTAACTAAATTGTTACTGAAAAATCACTTTTTCTTTTTAATTTATATTTTGTTTAACTTCACGCTGTACGCAGGGTAAGCAAAGGAAACGTAATGCCTTAACACTAGTTTACTAATTTACGCGAAAGCGATCGAAATCGACGCAACGCTGCGTTTTGTCTTGTTAGGTGAGGAAATGAAAATTATTCCTCCTTCCCTCAGATCACAATCAAACTCATAATCTTCGCATTTACAGTTAGAAACTGGAAATCTGTTTGGATCAAATCTGGAATCAAATCTGGAAACTTAGTTTTAAAACACTCCGTTTCCATTAAGAGTCCTCCGTTCCCCCATTTTCCGTCAAATTCTGAAGGCATTGCATTTTGAGTAACTCGGCGCTGCGCTTTGCCTGATGGGAGAAATTAAAATATTAAATATTTAATTTTCTCGTCTGGGAATCGAACCCACAACCTGTCGTACGCTTGTGTCCCTGAGCCACTACTGGCCTTTCTAATATAATGAGTCATGTATAAAATTGACTTAATTTCGAAACCTTATAAAGGTGACTTGCTTCAACTATTAGGGCCATAATCACTATTTCCTGTTTTCAGCGATTCGTAGATTAAAGTTTGTAGGTTTCCAATATAACATTACAATGGGGAGCTTCTTGAAGCTTTAATAATGTATAATACTAGATTAGGACACTCTAATAAAGTAAATACCTGACTAAAGTATACTTTTACATTATAGAAATATAAACAAATCCAATTTTATTTAAAAACCTCCCGATGCACTGTCCAATTTTCGAGACATTACAGAGTTTCACACCATGCTTTTTCTTGTCACCAGAACGATAATTCATTACACCGAGTGGGAACTAAACCCATAACCTTCGCCTTTCAGATCCTGTGGCTCTACCAGGACGGCCTATAACCATAAACTACCAACAAAACAAGTGACATTACTGTACGGTGAGACTGTTTACTACAACAATTTACAAAAACACATACAAACATCTTACAATATAATTACCGTTTACAATGTATAAGAATCTCAATCCTAAGCGTGGTGGAGAACGGGTTCAATACCCAGGCAAGGCTTCACCTTTTAAGGCCATCACGGGGCAACGATCGAGACGTTCGTTTTTTTTTCTAGCTTTATGATGTATTATATCAATATGGATTCTGGTAAGGAGGCAAAGCGCGGCGTTGAGTTCTCCCACACAACACTCAATGCCTCCAAAATTGGGCGGAAAGTGGAGAAATGTCCTAATGGGAATTAAGTGTCTTAACTCTAGGTTCTGGTTCCTGTGCCTGCCCTGATATATGCGTAAACTTAAAAAAATACTACTTGACACGATTTCTATATAGAGACTATATATCACGTTAACTAATTACACTTTTCATTTTTCCATAAAATTTTACTAAGCAGCTGTATAACTTTCAAAAAATATATATTCTTGTGTAATACAAACGGAAATACAATTTAATACGTTTTATAATCATGAAATAACTCAAACTTAAATAACTTGATTAAAATACCAAATGTTACGTGAAAAATCTATATAAATCAGGTATTTAAAAAATTGAGGGTAGTCGCGTGTCAATGTAACATTATATCGGTAGCACGCCACCGTTTGACTTAAACTAAGTAATATAGACATTAGACAATTTTTTTTTCTTTTCGATTCACGGTATTTATAGTCGTCAAGGCGCAGTGACACATTCGTGCGGTGTTAGACACGACGGTTGTGGATTCGATTTCCACTCTGATCATATTTAATTCCAAACTGAATGTAACATGTAATATTTTCATTTCCTCGTACTGGTAAAAAGGCAAAGCGCTGCGTTCAGTTTCGCTACTCAACACGAACTGGGTCGAAAATTAGCCTACCCTGTTATATGCGGGATTGTGAAGCTAATAATAAAAGAGTCCCGCACATGGCAAGATAGGCAGAGGAAATCTAGTATTAAGACCACCCAAATTTCGACATCGCGGGTTGAGTGGCGGAAATCGAACCCACAAGTGTCGCGGTTCTTCGTAACTATACTATGACATAGTCAAATGCACGAAAGGTAGAAACCAATAACCACAAAACGTTAGGGCAGTTACTGGTTGGCTTCGCTAATAACTTGCGGTCACCAGCGCAGCGTACCCACTGAACTGAAACCGTACTCGAAAATTTTAATTTTGACTCTTACCAATTATTACGATAATATTTTTATGGGGCCAGTCATAATGCAGGGGCACAAGCATACGACTATTAAAGTATAACGACAGAATGTGGATTCGATTCCCCCGAATGGAAATTAAACATTTAATTTATTTTAATCTCCACCTCAATACGCAGATGTCTCCAGAATTCGGCGGAAATTGGCGGGTGGTGTCTTAATGGGAACGAAATTTGTTAACACTAGGTTCCCAGGTTCTCTCTACGTATTCTGCTATGTTGAGAATTCAGCTGAAAAAAAATTTTTTAATGCTATTTCAACACTTAAGGAAAGAAAAATATTTTTTATAAATTATAAAATTTAATGGGTACTATTTTATATAATTGAAAAGGGAAGATTGTTTATTCGTGACCACGTACTAATAAAGTGTTTCTAAACATTGGATTTTCAAAAATCTATAATACTCAAATATATATCTACGCGTTTGACCAGCTTCACGCTGTATCCCGCACACAGCAGGGTAGGCAGAGGGAACCTAGTGTTAAGACACTCCGTTCCCCACTTTCTGCCGAATTCTGGAGGCATTGCGTGTTGAGTGGCAGAACTCAACGTCGCGCTTAACTTTGACACCAGAGCGAAGAAATGGAAATATAAATTTAAGTAAATATTTCTACTCCTCGAGTGGGGATCGAACCCACAACCAGTCGGTTTTACATTCACACCTCGTGCCGCTGCGCCACGTCTGGCCCCAAATTTGATTTTAATTTTGATTTACGCGTTTGATCCGATTAAGGAGATTAATTTACAATGTGTCGCTAAACACAAAGACCTTTAATTTAGCTTCAAGCCGTATTCCTCATATATTAGAGTAGTAGTAGTAGAGGGAACCCAGTATTCAAACACTTCGTTACCCATTTCGCCACACTTTGTCTTGTTGAAAGAAATGAATTCATGTCCCCGAATCGGGATCGAACCCAGAACCGGCAATCAGACACAATCCCACTGCGCCTCGTCAGCCTCGACACTCTTACAATTTCTCTGTTTTCCTACAACAATCCTTATAATTATTACATATTTTTTAAGTACCTTCCTCATGGACGAGATCGCGTGGAGGATATCGATATCAACAAGTTATAGTCGTAACTCGATACTGAGTATCATCCTGGAGCGCCTTTCGAGCTTTGCGTGTAATTTATATGGAAATAAACGCCAGAAGGTGTTAAAATGTATTTTATAATTAATTTAAATTGTAATTTGTTTAAGCGTTTTATTAAAAAGATATAACGTATTTATGTCACTTCCTGTGGGGTCACACACACTATAAGTCACGTTTCCATGACCATATCTATCAAGAAATTAGTATGGTACTGTCAGTGGGCGAGTCCGACTCACACTTGAACTTCTTTCGCTCAACTCCGTGACTCTGCATGTTCGGCATAGAAACCCAAAACGAAATTCGGTTTTATACATAAGTCATTTAACATAAGTCAATAAAAATAATAGTATATATTTATCAAACAAGCAATAGTTTATATAACTTGAAAGAAATCTTTAGAAGATTAAAAAAATAGAATAAAAAAACTTTAAACTCATTTTAAATCAATATCGGCTATCACAGCAAGGAATTTTATGTTCGCGTGTATATTACAACGTGTTGGTAACTTTATACACACCGCTGTACATTTACAG
>DWMY01002873.1:0-11017 GCA_018249775.1 Heliconius hecalesia formosus
TTTAGGTAAACTTATGCCCTATTCAAATAAAAACAATTATTTTACAAACGTCCGAGCTGGCTTAAGACTGAACTGTATTTTTTGAACGTTATTTATATAGTGATTTAATTTTCTGCGCTATGGAAAATATGTTCATGTTTTTTATATGTGGACCGGAGTGTATCAAAACACTACAGTCTTCATCTTTCCCCAAAATCAATATTATATTCCTAATAATTTAGTAAAAATAAAAATATTCACCATGTGAAATACTGCGGTATAAATATACTTAATAATAATTGACGTTATAATACCTAGTATATCTAGTATCTACGAAATCACCAGCAATCAATCAGACTCTCATAAACTCTGATAGTATCACATTATATCAAATTACGATGATAATGAATAACTCTTTTATTAACATGTACCTACCATTAAATTGTGCTAATAAATGTTTATCTAAATATATATACTTTATAAAATTTGTATATAAAAATAAATAGCTTTTTACATATTTTACAATTTTGTCAAATTGATTTGTTTTTTTTTGGTTTTTAAATTTACACATTCCTCGGGTATGGGATGTGTATAGTTAGAGAAAAATATGTTTTTTTAATAGATGGTATAACGTAAAAAAATAACCTTTGTTCTAATATTGATATTCATTTCAATGTTGTTTGTTAAACAAGGAAAATCACATAATACTATATTTTACTCACATATTCAACAATTATTTCTTCCTTAAGCGATCCTATAACCATGTTGTAGGAAAATTTTAAATACTTAAAAAAATGTCAATAATCAGCTTCACCAAAACCACTTCAACCTGGTGTTAAGACACTCCGTTCCCCACTTTTCACCGAGTTCTGGAGGTATTGCGTGTTGAGTGGCGGAACTCAGCGCCGCGCTTTGCCTCGACATCAGAGCGAAGAAATGAAAATATAAATGTAAATAAATATTTCACTTCCTCGAGTGGGGATCGAACCCACCACCAGTCGATTTTACAGTCACACTTTGTGCCTTGGCGCCACGACTGGCCTCTATTGTAATTTTAAATACTTTATTGCAATTTTAACTATTATATATATACTTTATTTAAATGTTATTCTAATTTCTAATACTGAAGATAGAAAAAGTAGATACATTTATTTTAGTTCAATTGCTATTAACATTCGTAAATAGTTTAATTTTTAGTTTTAACTTAAAGTATTCCCTATACTGTAAATTTTACAAAAATAGGCCTGTATTTATTTTACTCTCATAGTAAAGTTGAAAAAACTTGCAATCTGCATTAATAGGCTTAGGACAGTAGACTAAAATACTATAGAACTTGGTTAGTACGTTAATGTGCCTACTATTACATACGTAAATTATATCTGTTAAGGAGAAATTTATCTAAGTCCATTTCTCCATTGCAATAATAATATGTAAGAGAGTAAGATAAATCTGATATTATTATTTTTTATAGCAATTCCAAAAAGTAGCTGAGTCCGTTAGGAACTGGAAGAGCAAGCCCAGCGACAACGAGAACCTCGCGTTGTACTCCCTCTACAAACAGGCAGTCGTCGGCGATGTTAACATTTGTAAGTGGAATTATGATATTCAAAATGTAGTTTTTTTGTTTAGACTTAAGATAGCTAACCTATTTCACCACTCATCAGTGTTTAAAACTTTTTTTTTATTTAACTAAAATTTGTGGAACAAAGTGACAATATGCCTCCCGGACCGTGGCGCAAGAGAACAACGATCAATTTCCTCGCTCTGACAAGATGACATTGCGTGGTGTTTAGTTTCGGTACAAATAGGCAAATGCTCGAAAACACCTCTCGTGTTTTGTAATGCAGTTGTATGGTATTAAAAAAATTAAACATGTGAACAAACCTGCAGTTCGTATAATGTATTTCATTGAATTAACATTTAACACTTATAAAATATATTAATACTGTTAAACAGTGTACTTGCGATCCAATCGCAAAAAAAGTCCAATATAGCAAATTACCTTATATATTAGAAAAAACATATCTACCGCCTTTTATACAACTTAGTTATAAATATGGCTGCCTGTCAAAGAACAATGTTGCCATAGCATAATTGCTGTGACCTATTACAGATTATTATTATCATCGGTATATATAGCAAGTTAGCAAACATAATATATAATTGATTCATATTACATTTATTTATGGGTTTTCTTATTTTTATTATAGCTGAGCCCAGTGGTTTAGTTGCTGGTGCCAAATTCAAGGCATGGAGCGGCCGCAAAGGCATCTCTCAAGATGACGCCAAGAAACAATACATTGAATTGTCCGAGCAACTGCAGTCCAAATACGCTTAAATATTAAAATATTTATTATAAGTTATAATATTATATACTTATACATGAATCATGTTTAAGTTATTCAAAATTATCGAATGTGTTTGAAATGTTGGTGTTAAAATTTTATAAGTTTGTAATAAAGTTTATTGTAATATAATATTTTGTTAAGATATTTACTTTTATTTTATCTTGATCATAATTTTTATAGGTCCTCCACTGTAGTTCTCCACTTTCCGTCCCTTGGTAATCATTTCGTTGCTTGTAACGTTTCGTAACTTGCAGTCTATACTTATTATGTCTATACGACCCGCTCGCGGCTTAGCTCGCTTGTACTACGAAATTATTTATTTTCTCATCTGAATTCTGAATGGCTTTCGTCATCTAATAACAATCTACTTAAAGACAATATACATACATAAAAAAATTAAGGTTAGCCAATTCAATAAAACAGTTATTTTGTAGCAATATTGTACGCTTAGTGCTACAATATAAAATTTGCACAACTTTTTTAATTATGAAACAAGCAAAAAATGTTAATGGAACTTTGCCAAAATACAATAATGAGATTTTATTTAAATTGGTTAAGCCGTTTCTTAGATTAGCGTGCACAAGCGCACAAGCAAACAGACAAAACCGACGAACCGATAAGCAGGCAAACATTTTAAAATATTACGGTCTATTATATTTTTGTGACGTGTTATGTTTTTTTTTTTCACTGAGCAAGACTTGATTTAAGGATTGTGCTTCGTCAGCCTACGTGTTTGTCTGAACGTAAGACACGTGTCCCAGTTGAGGTGTTTCTCTTTTCCTTGTCAGATTTAAAAATAATTATGATGCATACAAAGATAACATACTTGGTCTAATAAATATAATATATATATATATATATATATATATATAAATATATATATATATATATATATATATATATATATATATGTATCATTTGAGTGAAGGTTAAAAATTGTTAATTTTTGCTACCTACCAATTTGCATAAATTTCATATTTGGTTATCAATATTGCGATAAATAATCTAAATTCAATTTAAGCTTTGCATTTATCTTTTTATAAAAGCAGACATTTAAATAGGAAAAATTTATGTGAATAATTACAGTTTCCCACCATCTCACATAATAAACGAGTTCTATACTTTAATTGTCGAATATATTTTTGTAATTCCATACAAAACTATATAAAAAATGGATAACAAAGACTTGCCATACAGTTTTTAGAATGTTTTTCTCATTATCCTTATTGTCGGAAGACTTGTGACATTAATTAGCTATAGCTCTTTGTATTATATGTATTAATTATAGTATGCAGTGTTGTATAAAAGCGAGGGCAAATAGTTCGTCTAAAGTCGAAACAACCAGTAGCTAAAAAATGCTGTTCATAATCCATTGCCATCTACTATAATTACTTTTTTAATTCTGTATTATGAAAATTAGACAATTAATTATAGATTACAGTTGTCAGTCGATCAATGACGTAGTTTTATAATTTTTTTTAAATGGGTAAAACTAGGTAAAGACATCTTATTAAAATAAAATACAAAATATAAATAAAGATGAGGCCGGTCGTGGCGCAGTGGCACATGGTGTGACTGTGAAAACCGACTGGTTGTGGGTTCGATCCCCACTCGAGGAGTTGAAATATTTACTTAAATTTATATTTCCATTTTCTTCGCTCTGGTGTCAAGGCAAAGCGCGGCGTTGAGTTCTGCCACTCAACACGCAATGCCTCCGAAATTCGGCAGAAAGTGGGGAACAGAGTGTCTTAACACTAGGTTCTCCCTCTGCCTACCCTGCTGTGTGCGGGATACAGCGTGACGCTAATTTAAATAAAGATATCTAAATGGTAGGCAGAGGTTTTTATTAGATACGGTATTGGTGTTTCGTACCGTATTACGCTTTTATTGAGCATAAACAAAATAAACGAAGCCACAGATTAAACTTAATAATAAAAATATTAAAGAATTTAATTACTTTTTAATCTTAGCAATCGGATACGCAATCAATAATCCTGCCAAGATAATATATATTTTTTAATCAAAAATAGTGGCTAAAATATAAATTGACTCTTAATTACCTATGTATCTAAGGCATTAATTCTATACCTGTTATAGATACAATTTAAATTTATATAATTAAACTTGGACTTTTAACTAAGAGAGATGCTCCTTCTCCCTCCCTCGAGGCACCCTACCATATATGGAAGACAGCATGAAGCTAAAATAAAAAACATACGTCTTTTTTGGTTAATATTTTAGGAACGTAGAGTTGTAAATTCCATGAACAAAATGATAAAATACAGAGAAATAGGGACATCGCCAAGGCCACCAGTTACAGGCACAACTCTAGTTTCGTATATTTCTTTACACTCGCGAGATGTGGACGCTTTTAAAAGAGACAAAAAGAAGATAAACTTTCGAGATAAGGTGCTGGAGAAAACTTCTTGTATTTACTTGGGTTGAATTGAGAACCAACGTGTCATCCTATAAAAACTTCAGTAAAAACGCCTGCCCTCCGTCGTTCAAGCACGCATTCGCTTCATCGGATTTATTTCTCGCCATGGAGGTTCATCCATACAATGAAGACTTTGAAGACTGAAGTTCAAGGGAGAGTTGAAGGCAATAGGCTACTCATCAAATCCGATGCGATGTGACGCTCGCATGCCAGATTTAAAAGTTAGGGCTGCTTTTAATGGCCCTGTACAGTGTACCAGGTAAGCAGCCATCCGGAAAGAATGGCGTCGGATCGTGAGGCGCACCTACCACCAACCTTCAAAAAGACGACCACAACAACTCTATCAAGAGCGAAACGACGAAAAAGATATTAGAATAGAAATGCGCCAACACTAAGAGAAGACTAAAATAATTAAAGTAGGCGAAAAAACCACCTTTGTCTAAAGTACAAACTTGATATAAGTGACAAATAATCACTACTGTCTTTATCTTTGCTTAGTAAATGTGCGTGTAGCTTTGTGAATTGTAATTATCTTTATTCCGGTAAGAATATTAAAATAGTAGTAAAAATATATTCTTGGTAAACGAGCCTCAGTCGTTGCAGATAATAATCACAGTAATCACGATGACCTTTAGCCTTAATCTATGAAATTAAGTCACTAATCCATCGTAGGTAGGTATAGCTAGGGACTAGTGGAAATTGAACCTTTTTTTAAGTGATTGATTGAGTCGTTGTGTTGCTGTTGCACGATGGCTGCATTTTTAATACTTTGGTAAGGATTGGTACACTTATTGACTACTACTGACTCAAACGCGGCTTCGCCCGTTTTAACCTATTGTTATATTGTAGCTAAATTATCCAAAGTCTTACTTCTTTTTTATTATTCTAATTTAAAAAGCAACATTACTCTAAAGTTTCATCGGAAGTCATTTAGTAGTATTTGTATGAAAGTAGAACAAACAACCATCCTCACAAACATTCACATTTATACTATTAGTAGGATTATTACTTATTAGTTATAATATATTCAAACCATAGTAGGCCAAATATGTATAAAGACAATATTAATATCTAACACGTCGTTGCGCGATGGGATAGTGTCTATATGTAAAGGGAGTGCATGTGGATTCGATTCCTACTAGGAGAAATGAATTATTTTCACTTCTTTGCTCTGGCACGACAAAGCGCGGCGTTAAGTTCCGCAAGTTATGCTGTCTATAAGTACATATAAATAAAATTCAATTTCAAAATTACCGTGTTTTTCCAAGTTCACTTTACAATTTTACCATCCCTACCTCATACCTAGTGTGTATGCATGTAAAATAATTAAACATTTTTCTATTAAATTCGACATTTTTTTGGGCAAAATCAAATAATTTCCAAAAGATCAATTTACGATTCAAATTACGATTTATTTTATGCATAACACTATAACCATACTAAAATAATGAAAAAAAAAATTAAACACCCTTAAATAATTATTCAAGCAGGCGAAGCCGCTAGTGTATAATAAATAATCGCCATTAATACTACATGAAATTATGAAAGACTCGTTGTTCTCGTTATTTATGAACTTACATACTTATTAAAGAAAAAATATTTTCATAAAAATATAAACAATGCTTTTGTTTTATAGAATATTTGCAAGGTTAAATAAAAATAATAAATGAGTCATTGTTCAATATAATTAGTAGTGGGAATGGTGCTGTAATGTTATTTTATGTAATCTATTTAACTGGTATGTAGAAAATTCAAATAATGAAGCATTTTTGTAAGAGCGCTTACGACAAGCTAATTTGTATTAAAGCAGATTTTTTTTAAACAATGTTTAATTTAAACACTTTTGCTAAATAGTAATATATTATTTATAGAGCGGCGGTGCTTAAATTTGAAAATTTGACTACCACGCGAGTCGCAGAGGGTTAATTGTAAAGTTATCGAATCTTTGTGATATACGATTTTATTTTTTAGACTACAACTTTTTAACCTACCTAATTTAATAGAAGCAATCTTCCAATACGATAAACTATTGATATTGCAAGCTAAGATAAGCTGTTTTTATTGCATAGTAAAAATTTCTCTATCTTGCATTATTATGCTGTAAATAAACTTTGGTGAGAACCTTATGTAAGAAAAGGATTGTGTTCACCGCAATGTTAGCAATTATTCATATCTATTTATCTTTTTAAAAAATAAAAAAAACAAACTTTTAAAAATATTTATTATCAAAGTATAGACCGGATCAATAATTATCGTATCGTATGCAAATACATACGTTTCGTTAAAGCTTATGAAAATATTTTAAAAAAATACAACATAGTTATATTTAAATGATACTACTGTATATCAAAAATTTATAGGAAATTAGGAATTTAAATTGCAAAATATAATTGACACTTGTTTATATTTATTTAGGTATAATCATTTACAAATCAATTTTTGACTGATGACAATTAACAAAAAAATGTCATTTGTCAAAAAACACTTAAATTTTGAGGTTACATTTTTTTAGTGTTTAAATAATAATAACTTAAGTATACTAAAATAGTATTTCTTCAATAAAAGAAAATGTTTAAAGAGGATAACTTCTATTAACACTGTGAAAATTGAACACGTCAGTGTTTAAGTTGCGTCAGTGTAAATGATTCAGTGGGGTCACTCGACTCCTTTAGTTTGTTACGAGCATTCGTAAAGTGTGGTTGTTCCATTCCAGTAAGTAAATTTTATTAAACATAGATTTTTTACTTTACTTTAAGTTTATACATATTTGATTGCTTTAAAGTAACAACATATATTTGTAATATAGAAATATTATTTGTAGTTTTAGATTTCTTTAACATGTACTATTGTGACGTAGTTAGGTTATAGTAATTGTAGCCGGTCACGTATCTAGATGTCTTTTTTTTTATCGTAGCCGTATAAATATTGGTATTTTTTTTGAATTCTAGGTTAATTGCCGATCCATAACAATCATGTCTCTCCAAGAGGTAAGAAAGAGGTTTTATTTGTAATGATAGCAACTTTGAACTTTAGTCAAGTTCTGTATATTTAAATTGTACATTAATATTTAGTATGTATAAATCAAGTCATTCAAAAATAATACAATTTAAATATTAGATTAATTCACGTGAATTGAATACAGCAAGTCATTCTGTTTTCTTTAAGCCATTTTTTACTAATCTCTAGAACATGTAAATTAAAAATATTAAATTATGCAAATACCTACATATTTCAACAAAAATATTATTTCTATTTTGAGTATTAAACATTTATATTATTTTAAAAGTTGGTATTTCTTTTAATAATATTTTAAAAGGGATTATTTTATTATTTCTTTATTTATAATAATTTATTTTATTTTCAGCAATTTGACCAAGCTGCTGCTAATGTAAAGAAGCTAAAGTCTCTGCCCAGCGACTCTGACCTTCTTGAGCTGTATGCTTACTTCAAGCAAGCAACCGTTGGTGATGCAGATCCCGCAAGTAAGTATTTTTAATATTTGGTATTATATTCTTAGTTATTTTCAGAAATACAGCAATAATACAATATAAACTACTGTCTACTTTCTGATTTATACTCAACCAAATACTTTGAATCAGACTCAACCAAATACTCATTCAGAAAACTTTCTTTAAAATAAAGAAAGAATAAAATACATAGTGGTCATTAAGAGAACTGAAAAGCAAAAAAATATTAACTGTATCTTAGTGCTAATAAAACCAGTTGTAACTGTATTTACAGTTATGTCTTGTAGTTGACAAGAAAAATAAAATAACTGCAGGAGCATGATCTGAGAAGCTATGATCTGGTTTCTAAATAGTTTCTGAGAAAAATTGTTTTACTTTACATTAATAGTAATGTAAAACAAGAAGATGATTTTTTTGCATCAAAGTACTTGTGTTTAGGTTTTTTTTTTATTTTATTATTAAAATAATACTAAAAAGGAAACACATTCTCATTATGTGAATACATAATATTTAAATAAAAAAGTTATATATATAATAAAATTATGACTGATGACTGACTGACTGATGATGATGTTTACATAAATTCAATTCAATTCTAAAAAAAATATTGGGCCTATCTATCAATGTAAAAGAATCTCAGATCCAAAAAAAAATAATTTTAAATTTTTATTTGCTTGTCAATTTGCCTATGGGCACTCTGATCTCAGATACAAAATATTTAGTAAGGCTGATCTAAGTAAAGGATGTGGGTTCGATTTTGACTCGGGATTTATATTTTGAAGGCAGTATTAGTCAAATAATTTTGAATTTGGTTAGGTAGAGAGAGGAGCTCAAATAGTGGAATAGAATGTAATGCACACTAAAAAGAGGCCTCTTAAAGCTACAAATCAGTTTCAAGTCGGAGCTTGTTCCGATCTTACCCTGTACTGACATAGGAGTATCCATCTCAGTTGGTATTTGCCAGCATGGTGAAACCATGAAATGAAAGGAACCTCTTAGAGTTTCTTCTCTTGTCTGTACAATAAATATAAGGAAATTTTAAGATTAGTCTTGATTTATGTTATGTACATACATACAACTCAAGATCTCTATCCTTGCTATTCTACGCATTCCTCTAGAATTTGGGTTCCCAGGTTCTCTCTGCCTACCTTGCTATATTCGAACAACAGTGTGAGGTTAAAATATATATATTGACCCCTGTCAATTATAGTAGTTTTGCTTTTATCACACATATTTAATATTAACAAGTAATATCGAAATGTAATATTTAACTGATATGAAATAATCACATACAATCTATCAATGACAAGCCTTGCATATTATTGATAATGTCAACACTAAGTTGGATGGGTAAATAAAACTTTTTTTTATATAAATCTTGCCTGCTAGGTGGTTATTTTAATCACGATATGATAACAACTAGAATATAAAGTTAACTATTAATGTTAATATTACTTGATATTCATTAGATACCGTTAGCGTGTAACTATAAACGCGACGGTCGTCGGTGCGATCCACTGAGGAAAATTTATTGCTTAATATGTTTATTTCCTCGCTCTGGTAACAAAGCGCGGCGTTGAGTACCGCCACTCAATGCGCAATGTTTCGAAAATTTGGCGGAAAGTGAAAAATGGGGTCTCTTAATACTCGGTAAGCGGGATACAGCGTGAAGCGAAAAAGATGCCATCATGGCGGACGGTACAGTCTTGGTTGTATTACTGATGGTCATATGATCAATTACTACTTGGGCTTGATTATATTTTCCTTATTTCACTTTAGTAAGAAAAGCGCGTGGTTAAGTTCCGCCTCACGGTGCGCAATGTCTCTAAAGAATGGGCGGTAATTAAAGAATGGATTGTCTTAACACTAGCTTTTATATGTTATATTTGGGAGAAAAGTGAAGCTAAAACATGATTTTGTTCAAGATCATAATCAGTCGGGCAAAAATTAATTTTCACATCGAAATAATGTTATTTTGCTACTTATCATAAGACTATTTCCCGTCGCCGTTTTAAAGTTAATCACATTATCTTAGATAATATTTTTTAGATTATTTGTACTATCTGAGATATGAGAACACTTTTATTAATGATTTATTGCTTAAACCTAAATTATTATTATCAATAATACAATATACTTAAAAAAAATTTGATGGTATGTGCAGAAATTAATTTATTATACAATACTTTTTACATTTTTTATTTTTTTTCTTTTCCGACAAGGTTTTTAGATTTTTTTAGCGTAACATTGTATTCAACACGTAGCAAGTCAGTTAAAGGGAACCTGGGAACCTAGAAACCTAGTGTTAAGATTCTCTGTTCCAACTCGTCGTGGCGCAGAAGCACAGGTGTAAAACTGTGAGTGCGACAGGTTGTAGGTTCGATTGTCACTCGAGGAAATCATATGTTTAATGTTTTTATTTCTTTGCTCTGTTAACGAGACATAGTGCGGCGTTGAGTTCCGCTACGTAAAACATAATGACTCCAGAATTTGCCGGAAAGTGGGAAACACAAGTGTCGTGGGAATGGGAAACAGACTAGGTTCCCACTGTCTACGCTGCTATGAGAAGGATACAGCGTGAAACTAAAAAAAAAACTATATTGACATTGCGACCATTTTGGCGGCATGTTGTGGATTCGATTCCCATTCACTCTGTTCTATTCGCCATTTCCGAATAGATAAACAACATTGAGCTTTGAATAATTTGTTTTTTACTTATTAAGATTTTAATGAAGGAAGTTATTATTTATAATTATAATGATACATGATATGGCTTATGGATACGT
>DWMY01002874.1:0-11016 GCA_018249775.1 Heliconius hecalesia formosus
ATATTATGTTATTTTATATATATATATATATTATAAAATAAATATATATATATATATATATATATATATATATATATATATATATATATATATATATATATATATATATATATATATATATATATATATCTATTGCTGATAACATATAGGTTTCGTATGTACATGAAAAAGACTATAAAAGTAATGGAATTGTGTCAATGGAGACAATTCTGCAATCGCCTAACCAAGCGCTACGAGCGTGCAGCCCCAGTGTAAGTACGCTCCTTACACAATCCCGCTTCTTCGACGCCCTCGTAGCGTCCTTCTGGATCCCGACGATCCAATTACGTTCGCAAACGCCCAAAACATAGGGAGGATTCACTCCTCAGTCTCACGACACACTCTCCGCCGCCGTAACAGGCGGCGAGGCCAGTCCTATCTCATGGCACGTCCGCGCCTCGGCGCGACTGGGCCCAACATTCGAAATCCCCCCTGTTTAGAGTACGCAGGGCATTCCCCTGCGATCGCCAACACTTCACGACCGGCTATCAAATCTCGTAATTTTTCTTCAGGGTCTAGCTACTATATCTTGATAGTACAAGTATATGATGACTGCGGTACGGATCAGCGTTTGTGCGTGATTAGATCACAAACAGACAGAGTTACTTTCGAATTTACAATAAAGTTTGGATTGATTATTCAAAGAATCGCATTATGTACTGCCAAACGTGCATGAGTGCTGACAGTTCGCCGTTTCATCAATGCAGCTAAGCCTTAAAAGCGTATTACCAGCAGCAATACGCCTTTCCGCATCTATCTCGTATCTTTCATCTTTAATGCATTTTTTATTCACTTGTTGTAATAGCTTACCCTTTACACTGATCTTGCTTTTCGAATTGTCTTCAAAAACCGGACTGTGTCTTACTCGCATTAAGGCTAAGACTATTATTTCTTACCAGACTGTGTCTTATTCCAGACTGTGTCTTTCTCGTATTAAGGCTAAGACTATTATTTCTTACCAGACTGTGTCTTATTCCAGACTGTGTCTTACTCGTATTAAGGCTAAGACTATTATTACTATATTTTCACACCCTTCTTTTAGAGTGACTCGCATTTTAATGATGCAATGAGCACTGCATCATCTGCGTTCAGCAGGCAATTTACGCTCAAGTTACCGACTTTCACTACCATGTCACTCTGTTTCATTCCTTGGAGACGGCTATCCAAATACAAATTAAACAACCAAAATGACATGGCTGTTTACAGATTCGCTCTGGACGTCCTGTCACAGATAAAACAATCGATTGTGACCTCTACTGTCAACAACTGATGAAGTTAAAAAAAGATATTGAGAAAAACCGGCCAGAGATGGTGAATAGTAAGGGCGTGGTATTCCACCATGACAACGCCAGACCTCACTCATCTATAACCACGCAGCATAAATTGAGAGAGCTTGGCTGCCCTGATCTTCCTCCATCAAATTTCCACCTGTTTCGGTCATTGCAGAACTCTTTAAGAAGCATAAAGCTAACCTTAAGAGAACACTGTGAACACTACCTGTCAGATTTTTTTAATCAAAAATCTTAATATTTCTACAGAAATAAGATCATGGCACTACCCATAAGATGGCAACAAGTCATCGATCAAAAGAGCACATACATATTATAAATAAATAAAAATATATTTGTATGCTTTATATGGACAATATGAAAAAACTATTGCCCCGACCATATACTCGTATGTATGTACATAAATGGCAGGCACTCCATCGTTTGCCTCATCTTCGCATCGCAACCTAACATTTATTTCATTTCATTGTTTTGTTGGTGTTTACGGCAAAAAAATT
The DNA here is from genome assembly GCA_018249775.1 of Heliconius hecalesia formosus. Classification (NCBI taxonomy): domain Eukaryota; kingdom Metazoa; phylum Arthropoda; class Insecta; order Lepidoptera; family Nymphalidae; genus Heliconius; species Heliconius hecalesia. The sequence goes on from DWMY01002874.1 coordinate 1,826, forward strand.
ATGCTTATATTGTGTTTACACACGTTCATCTTGCTGTATGTTTATGCGTGTTAATAATAATATATTTTTCTCATTGTCTAAATAACATAATTTAACTGATAAATATTATACAATAAGTAATAACATATGGATATAATAAAACGTTGTTTTTATTTTTACATATCTTCAGAACTAAATTTACTTAACTACTTAAATAAAATTAACAATAGCTTGCCGTATATACAAGTTATTGTTAATTTTGCCCTCGACTTCAGATATCTCTTTAACTAACTTTGAAGAGTAACAGAATATCACGAATTTAGCATCTTACCCTTACATATGTAGACCACCAACTGTTCACTTGTTTTTTTTAAGGAAATTCATACATGATGGTTTCCTTAATTGGAACATAGCCAATTATCCAGCTAATTTAACATTGCGGCGATGATCTCTTAATTGAAACATAATTGATTACAGCTTCTAATTAACATGCCGCCTATACGCTTATGTATATATACGCCTCTTATTTTAGTTATTTTGATTTCGTGTACTGGTTTTATTCCGTAGAACAACAGAGATGGACAGTCGATTCAGAATTTTAGATCCACTTAATGTGTCTAGGATCTCTGAAACGTCTGAAAAAATGAAGATATTTATATTAAATGTTAAATACCTACCTACCAGTCGTGGCGCAGTGGCACAGGGTGTGACTGTAAAACCAACTGGTTGTGGGTTCGATCCCCACTCGAGGAGATGAAATATTTACTTAAATTTATATTTCCATTTCTTCGGTTTGGTGTCGCGGCAAAGCGCGGCGTTGAGTTCTGCTACTCAACACGCAATGCCTCCAAAATTCGGCAGGAGGGGAACGGAGTGTCTTAACACTAGGTTCTCTCTGCCTACCCTGTGTGCGGGATACAGCGTGAAGCTAATAAAAAAAATACACATAATTATTAACTGAGACGATTTCAATGTGAGTTTTTGTTTATTGATTGTGCAACTTATTGAGCTAGGGCCCAAGCAAATTTCAAAATTATAGATTCTGGATTTAAACTCCTAATTTGTGTTCTCTGATTACTGAAAATACAATAGCATGGCAGAGCAGCGGCGATATTAAAGTTCTAATTTGTACCTTAATATAAAATAACAGATGAATCTGAAAACAGCCATAACCAAAACTATCAGTAAACAATTTTTATTAATCAACAAAAATAAACATGTAAGTAACAAAAGTAACAAAATAATTAAATATTATTATATTAAAATTATTATTTTAAAAATATTTTTTACTACTCAGTTCGTTGTTTGAATTTGATTTTTAAAATTTATTTATATTAAATAAAAATAATAAAAAAATACATCATTTTTAAGTCAGTTCAAGTAAACCAAACAGACTTAGTACTTTGGTATTGTAGTAAGGTTAATGTAGCATTTAGGTTGACACCGACTCTAAAATGATAATTTTTTTTAAATTGTTTTTGTTTAACAAAATCAAAGTACGTTTTTTACATGTAAAACTATTTTTTACTTTTTAGTTCGCTGTTTGAAATCGGTTTTTTTATTGTTAAAAATAATTTATTTTAACAATAAGAGTATTGTTAAATAAAATATTTTATAATCAAAAATACGCGCACATTAGGTTATTCCATACTCAATTATATATTGTCCTATATTAAGTTAAATTGTTTAAAAACAAAGAAAACATAATGACAAAATACAATACGTTTGTAGTGGTTCTTGGCGAACTGATAGACCTATTATACTGAAAGGATTTTGTGATTTTCAAACCCTAGCTCGACCGTGGATGAACAAAAGCACTCGGCTACCACGAGTTCGATTTAGTAGATAACAACACTAGAGTATTATGATGATAAATGTAGTCGAACTTAACTTAACGTACATTCATACATCACGCAACAAACTGGGATTTGTATCGGTGCCTCATTTAAACCATTCACGCGCTCTGACCGCTAAGCCATACGTTGTCATTCAGCTACGTCGAAATTCTTACATGCTTGTTACAACTTATTTATATTGGTGTCATGTGTGTAGGGAGTTTTTATATATTTCCGCTAACGAAAGATCATTGCTTAGAATTAACATTTGGCAAGAGTGAATGCTATTTACTAAATATTTTTAAAAGTGATAAAACGAAAACGTATACAAATCATGCGTGTAAAAATTTCGACGACTGTAGACTCTTGGTCCGTTTGCCCATAGCCTCTGGTTTTTTCATCAGCTTCACGCTGAATCCCGATGAATTAATATAGCAGAGTTGGCAGAGGTAGATTACTGTTAAGACACCCTGTTATACATTTTTTCGTCGAATTCATTCGTAGCATTGCGTGTTGAGTGGTAAAATGCAATGCTGCGCTTTGCCTCTACACCAAAGTGAAGAAATGATTATTATATTACGTTGAGTTCCGCCACTTAGCAAGCAAGGACTCCAGAATTCGGCGGAAAGTGGAGAACGGAGTGTCTTAACACGAAATTCCCTCTGTCTGCTGCTGTGTGCAAGATACAGCGTGAAGCTGATTTTATTCATAATATATTTATGTAATTACTTAAGCATATGAAGAAAATAAAATTTAAATAGTTACAATTTAAAAAAAAACATTATCTTGATTTCGAAAGAGACCAAAATTTCAATAACTTCTGTCCAAAGTAAACTTAAACAATTATTTTAATCATGAAACGTACATATTTGTATTTTAATTTTTTTAATGATTCTTAAATATTTATTTCATGATCCAATTTAGAAGTAATAATAGTAATTTTTGACCTCTTAAACCCATTTAGGACTGCTTTAAGACAGAATTATTGCAGCTGTTACTGATGCTCATACAAAATCAGCTTAATCGACCCATATCCTAAAGTTACTTGAACTTTGAATCCCACTTTATACTATGGAATTAACTGATATAAGACAAATTCGATCCTGGTGTAATTGCCAATTTAGAAAGTTTTTATATTTAGTACTGATGTCCCCCGCGCGGCTTTGCCCAATTGAAATATTTACTTAAGTACATTTAACAAAATTTAGTTAATTATTTATTGAAGTTATTTATAGTGTAATGCACTAAGTAAATAGTGATTTAACTCTTTTGGTAATTTATTAGTAAATTTATTAAAATGTTTAGTTATTTCACATTTATTAGGTCCTTACATATTAAATTGGCGCTTAAATATACAAAAATACATGAGTAAATAGATGTATAAATTTCAGTAATAGCAATTTCTCGTATATATTACAAAAAAAAATGCTATTATTTATATTTATATTTTCATTTCGTAAAAAAATTAAATTAACAGCATATATTCACAATATATTATATTTCATAATAAAAAAATATTTCAAACACAAAATCTCACATTTTTGTAATAAGTAACTAACACATATTACAATAAATAATATATTTTTATTTCTAAATAGTCGTTGTTATGAAATAAATAAAATCCTACATACTATCATTCAAAATTCATTAAGAAGCTATTATTATTTGGTGTCAAAGTACTTTCAAACTTTTTACAGTCACGATAATTCTTTAAAAATTGCCACAATACCATTTATATTGGAAATATAAGGTGATAGTATATATTGAGGACTCGCGTAATGGTGAGAGTAGAGAAGTGTTGAGTTATGAGGTATTAAGGAAAACCGTTTTTATCTCTTCGTATTACTGAGATGAGCTACCTCGACAAAATGAGATTTGATTTTTGAGATTGAGAGATTTGAGGCTTTCACTTTCACATGTCATCACTTTGGGCAATTTATTTCATGCAGCTTTTTAAATTTTTTTATTTAAACAAAAAGTATAAAAAATTGCAAACATGATTGTATTAGCACAATTCACAAACAATTCTTTTTCTAATTATCTTATGCAAACCTTAGATTTCTAATGCAAAGTATACGACCTTTATAGGCGGATAAAAAAAGGTAATTTCGGTTATTGTGTAAACATAAATAATATTACATTTAAAAGCAGAATTAATCCAATTTAGATCTGTCCATTATTTAATAATAATATTTTGTAATTCGTATATTTTATAAATAAATAAAATGTGCACTCGGTCTCAGTGCTATATATGTCACCTGCGAGGGCGCTTATGTAATTGTACTCATATTGTAAACGATAATTTTCTAGAAGAATTCATTAGGTTTAACATCCATATCAACGCGAGCCTTGCCACCTATTTATCACTCTTATGATTTGCCTATTTATCACTCTTATGAAGGATGACGTTGTTCGTCCGTTCGTCCCTCTGTCAAGATCTTTTTTTTAGGAAACCGTAAAGTGTATCAAGCTGAAATTTATATTAAATACTAAAGTCTGCTCTCCCTTGGAGCTGTGAAAAAATCTAACATCTAAACCAACGCAATGAAATGATACAGTCGTTTATGAAGCAAATTTTCGAAACCCGCAAAAGAATAAAACCTACAGGGTACTTTCCGTGAAGTCAGAATCTAAGTTGAAATTTGTAAGTTATATTTGTAGTTCATTTCATACAAAATAAATGCATATGCCCGCAAATTTAAGTTTATCAACTTTTATAAATTGTACTTCTCGTTAGCCTACAATCCTGAAATTGGTACCGAAGCCTCGGTGAGCAAGTCCTACTCGCACCAGTTTTTTTGTATTCCATTTCAATTTTTTGTGTTCCATCATCTATTTTGCAAGTGGTTTAGAGCTTTTAGAGATTTTAATGTTACTCCGTACCTTTAGATTTTAGTTTATATACTTTCTACTCATAAAGAAATCATTAAACTTTTTTATTAATTATAGCATCTATTATTTTTAACGTTATATATAATAATACTTTCAATCATATTTCTTTTTCTTGAAATAAATTTACAATAATTAGCAGATAACTGCTAATTATTGTAAATTTATTTGTAGTCATAAGACTACAAAAAAATATGAAATACTTGTGAAATGTTATTATATTAATAATACTTAAGAAATATTTAATTATAACATAAGGTACATATAATTAGAGTTTTTTTTGAATTGTTAAAAAACCCTAAAGTTTCAATTTAAGCCTCAGTAATGTCTACATTTTCAGCAAGCTTCTAAAAAGAAAATTTATCAAAAGGAACGCTTACTTGCGAGTTTATGAGCCGACATTGTGATGATAATGTCGCTGGTACTTAACGCGTACTAGGCTGTGGAAAAATAATATGGTAGGCAGGATTGTGGGGTAGTTGGTGGAGAAAGGTTTTAAATTATGACTGTAGCTGATGAAAAAAAACACTTTAAGCTGATTAAAGACACCAAAATAATCAAATCATTGTTTTGTTTCGCTTTAATTATATAAGATACGTAGAAATTTGGAATACATTATTTTATTAGGCAAGAAAATAATTTTTAACCCACATTCAAAAAAATTGAAGTTCTCAATTCGTCGGAGTCTATTTTTTTATGTATGTTCGGCGATTATTCGAAGACGTTTGAACAAATTTGGATAGTTCTTCTTTTGTTTAAAATGGTATACCTCACAGGTGCTCCCATGGTGACCATGTCAAGATTTGATGATGGGATCCTGGAGAAATCGAGGGAACTCCTTAAATTTTATCGGCACACTTACAAAGAATTGAGTATTTTTTGTAAAGAGTCGTGTGTTTGCTTCCGGAAATCACAATTTGATGATGTATAACTGATGATGACGACCATAGATGGCCTAAGTAGTTGTACTACTTTTACTGTAATAGTTACAAGGAAAAACATTGCAAGAACTTTACGCCAGAAATGAGATTCCTCAATCGTTGCATTTGTTTTTAACCAACTTCAAAAAAGAAGATGTTCTTATCTTCAACCGACTTTAAATAAAGGAAAGGTTGTCAATGTACCCGATTCTTTTTAATGTCTGTTCTTGTCAATATGCCCAATTAAGATTGAAGCTACTATGTAATAATACAACCACTATGTACTCAGTCGAGAAGCATCCTTTTCAGGTCTACCCATCACTTAAAATCGTAAAATAAATTAGTTTAAAAAAAAAGCTTTTTTATACTTTTTAACTTGTTTGAAGTCGGTTTGCATTTGTTAAAAAATAATTTTTAAACAATGAAAAATAACTCGTTTCACAGTGAAAACTGAAACTGGTAAGTCATAAGTATAAGGTAGATGAAAAGCTTTCGCTTGAAACTTTACACAATACTCGGTTTATTTACAACTAGATAGATTTTCGAACTGTTAAAAGTTTACTGAAGCAGTTCAATTTCTGACTTAAAAATAAAAATCTATTTTTAACAATAAAAGCCTTTAGAAATGTCACAAACATTTCTTTATAAACAACTCTATTATAAAATGTATCTTAATGGAATATCAATACAAATAAAATGGATATTTTTGTCAATAAAAATAAATATAGAGTATTGAGTAGGCAGAAAAAAATAGTATTAAAAAATATTGTACAAGAATTTGTAGTTTTTCTTTTCAAAATACATTTTTTCAACTCAATTTTCCCATTACTTTTATTGTTCATATGTTTTTTCACATTTTATTTTGTAAAATTGTAACTTTAACTATTATATTGATTATATATTGATTTAACAAAAGTATTTCCCATAATTATAGTCATTTATTTTCAAAGGCTTGGAATTAGGATGTAAAATGATAAAAAAAAATTCTAGCACTTTCCTATTATCGATTAAAAGGCCAATACCTGAGATTCGAGAGTCAAGAGGTACAAGAAAGAGGAGGAGTCGCCAACCATTAGATATCCAGTTTGACCCATGTAGGTTAAAAGTACAATATCAGCAAGATGGAAAATAAAATTTCGTTAAGACCGATCCTGAAGATAAAGAACCTAAGGTCGGGTAATAAGATCTACCTAAGGCAGAATTGAAATAAAATAAAAACTATGCATCCAAATCAATGAAATTTAATAATTATTAAATGTACAGAAAAACTCTTATAGCATAATTTTGTGCCGTGTGATCCCGGCCTAGAATAGGATCATCCTGGTACTGGCGGTGTCGTAAGACTAAGGTATGTGTGGTAGAGTCACGTCGCCAGCAATGACAACACGCATGGGCAGACTCGACCGGACCATTTCCACCCCCGGCATTTAAAACCGACGTGAAGTAGTGGCTTTATGCCACTGCGTTTCGCATCAGGTAATGCCGGGCTCCGGCGCCCAACCCACCTTAATGGCTGGCAACGCATCTATAGCTCCTCTGGTGTTGCATGGGGTCGTGGGCGGCGGTGATCACTTACCATCAGGTGACCCGAACGTTCGTTTGCCTTGCTTTTTCCATAAAAATAAAAAAATAAATAAATAAAAAAAAAAAAATGCACCTTGTTCCGTAAACAAACATAAAATTTAAACATTCTTAAAAACCTTGTCAGTAGACCTTATTATATTATGATATGGTAATAAGCCCTAAGATAATTATATTCATAAATAATCAAAATAGGATCTTAACATCTGGTAATTGAGATCAGTCATTTTTTTAATGCAATAATCATACTCAAAATCGTCAAAAACACAAAAAAAAAATTAAAACCCAAGAGCTCTATCTACCTAGATACATTCTTCATGATACTACTTGTCGCATTTTGAACATGGTGTTATGTCTTTTATCTTGTCATTCTAAAAAGCGTGAAATATAAAAAAAAAATATTAAAAAGTAATAATTATGGATATAACATACCTTCCTAGGTAAGGAATAAAATTACTAGGAATCATATAAAATACCTGCTGTACTATGTTTAAAATAAATAGACACCAGAGTGAAGAAATCAAAATATTAAATATTCGATTTCCGGAGATCGAACCCGCAACATATCATGTTTAAAGTCACACGACTGGCCTAGTACAACTACAAATGTAACCTATAATAAGTTTATGTTTAACACTCTATTAAATGTAAATTTTCATTTTACAGATTTTTTTCTTTTTTTGTGCTGCAACTTCGCACTTTTTGCCAATTTTCATAATTATAAGTCTACAGGAAATATCCTATATAGATTTTGATTACGCGTTCAATAAAGTTGAAAAACTTAAAATTGTTAGTGTATTCTATTGTTAGTATTATTAATGAATTATTCAATATATTCTTTTACTTGCTCTGGTAACAAGTCAATGCGCGGTGTTAAGCTCCGCCGGTTAAAACGTTATGTCCCAAAAATTCGACAAAGAGGTCATCTTCTAAAGAAGTGACCTCTTTTCGTCATATATAGCAGGGTAAGACCCTGCTATATACTGGGTACATTGTAAAGCTAAATAAAAGTAAATAATTCCATTTATTATCATTTTTACACTTTTCACCCAACCCATGAGGATGTTTGGTGGGTAAACCCAAAGTTTATTTCATCTAAATGCTGGTCTGAACCAGAAAAAAAAAATATTTTAAAGTTTAACTTTACAAATACCACATAAATTATGTACAGCTTCGCATATTAAGAATTACTGTGTTGGCGTTAATTACATTTTTTTGGAAAATATTGTATAATTTCTAGTTAAGAATATAAAATTTACTGGTACACGAATAAGCTAACTTTTCTAAAGTGATTTTATATAAGAAGCACTCTGCAAAGATAAACTTTTTACGGCCGATAATAAGGCGATATTCACATCAATGACAAATTGTGCCACAGTAATTAAAAAATGAGTGATATTAGAAAAATTATTGTGAACCTCTAGATCGATAGATAATATGGGAAAAAGTGGAATGACCAACACCACATACCTTTTTCACTGAAAGAATTTACTAAAATTTAAGCAAATTTCTTTAAGAAAGTAATTTAAAAAAAAACGCAGCTGGACAGCGCACCGTGTCTGTTTGTGAAATTATTTTAATTATCCTATTCTGTAAGATAAATATGAGTTTCAGTTTCGTCCAAAAAATTAAATGGAAAGATTTTCATTATAGAATGTTAAAAAAATTAGATCTGTGCTATTTATTCGCGAGCGACATCGAATCTTCTTCATAACTATTTTTGATTTTTTTGATTGAAAATAATTTTCATACACGTTAATTGATTTCATAGATACTTTTTAATTGAGACATCGTTTTATAAGCATATTGCCTGAACAATCATTAAATATTTTTGTGATGCAAACAAAATGCCATTAAAAAATTATCTTTCAGTCTTTGTTATCATAAGCGTAAATCGTACTCTAGCTATCTTTTATACAAAAGAAAATTCAACAGACGTGTTTAGACTATACAAAGAAAAATATAATAAATTTTATAAGACGAAAGA
>DWMY01002875.1:0-11016 GCA_018249775.1 Heliconius hecalesia formosus
TGTTCATATTCTTCGTCCACTAGCACGCCATTGACTAACCACCGTACGGAAGGTTCTGGACGACCTGTGGTCAAAAATTTTAATTGGTCAAGTTAAGCGGGCATATACAAGAATAGAGATAAACTTTGAAGTTCGCAACACAATAACTTTTATTCCACTATAGAAGGATCAAACCCTAAAACAACCAGTTTATAATCATATACTACTCTGTGCTACGATGGCCTCTTAAAAAAAGTTGCTTCAGGCTTTGGTTTTCCTCTGTTGCTGGGTAGACAGTGACAAACAAATGTCGATGTTCTGTGTGTGATGATGATGATGATGATGATAATGGTGATTATCCTAGTAGAGATCGAACTAATAACCATCGTTTTACTGTAAAATTCTGCCCTGTTGTAGCTCATGGCCTCTAATATATTTTTTTCTGGTTTCTTAAATTTAAATTGTGCTACCAATAATACAATTTTCTTTATGAATAGAACAATAATTGAAGTAGAATACATTTTAAGGCATACTTTGATGCTTTATATTTAAAGAGTAAACAACAAGGATAAACATCAAACACGCTCCCAATATTTCTTATAAAAATAGTCTAAAATATAAAATGTAAACATGAAGTGATGTAAAAAGTCTATTAAAACAGTTTGCTCCTAGATTAATTGCGAATCCACAGGAGTCAACTAAACGTGGCTTTTAAAATTCAGAAGGAGGTCGAGTATGGTTCTAATTAATTAAATTTGTAATGAACTATGCCGTTTTATTTATTCTGCGCTCATTTTCCACTTCACTCGTATAATCGGCAAAGAGCACGTACTAAACTATGAAGCCTTTCATACTATTCACGTTAGTGAAATATCGGCGTATGAGATAAATCTGATGGCATGATGATGCTGAATGAAAGCATAATGGTATTTTTTTTTAATATATATTTTTTAATAAACTTATACCGTGAGATATGATTTTAAAATATAGAATTTTCGTTTACTGAATAAATTTTTTTTTTTAGTTACATTTTATGTAAACAGCTTCTTTTAAGCAATATGTAATTATTTATTTAGAAAACGTATAAAAATTTTGAAAACGTATAAAAAATACTTATTTAGAAAACTAAGTGTGGAATAACACTTTAAAAATGTTTAAAAATATGTTTTTTTTTTAAATTATCTAATTATATTGAGAAAAATAAATAGGTATATAGATTCAAGCGGATGTGATTTAAAGCCACAATCAATGGACCACGGAATGTCTTATTCTTTCTTCGGAATGTCTTCTTTTTTATCTTTATCTTTCTACCCTGCTATACGGAAAGCGCTCAAAACTGCAAACTTAGTTAGTTTAAATAAGCATGTAACAGATGCACCATAATAACAAGACATATCCCATTATTTAATTCCTATATAAATATTGTACACAATATAAAATTCCTATTCCTAGATTTCTAGCCGACAAAACAAGTCAACGTCTTAGTAAATTATTTTATTAGCAATATCTAAGACGATTTCAATTTACTATACGGTGCAGTTCGGCATCTACTTCATCTGTCGCAGCGTCCCTTTACCCAAACCGATTTCAGAAATGCATTGCAACACTTTGTTCAAATTAAATTACTATCTGGATACGAAGAGCAAGTGTGTCCAATCTAATTCTGAGTGTCAATAGATTCAATTTGGATTTGGGAATGTCTACTTGTCGGTTGGCTGGTATGCATGTATTCATGAGGCACGCAGTGGAGCCGGGGCTTACGTACGGTAACCAGCTTGTAAGTGGTTTGTTTACGTGCATATAATTATACTAATTGTTGTTCCTGACTTCACTTATGAGCCCCATCTGGGGCACAACGAGGGCTTTTAGAGCATGTGGTGAGGTACAGTGATTCTGAGTTAAATTGTGATTTTACGTTTCAGGTTAAATTGCTTAATTTGCTGCTGTTAAGAAGTTATTTGAATGTAGTAAACGAAATATATTTTTTGAACAGGCAGTTTTTATTTTTCCGTGTTTTCCAGGAAGTTTCTCCTTGAAATATTGTATGTAGTTATAAGAATTTTCATTAAAAAATAATTAGAAAAATATCTATGTATAACAAGTTCCTAGTTAGACATCATTTCTTGTTATATCTCTAACTGAAATAGAAAAATTGTTTCTCCAAATCCGCTAAGTATATTATAAGACCAAGATAGGAAATTTATTTTAAGTCAGTATTTCCTTAAATGAGATTTGAACTTCGTAATTAATAAATAAATAAATAAAAACATTTTTTTAATGAAATCATTTATATATTTTATTATACAATTTAAAAAACCCGACGTTTCGAACACTTACCAGTAGGACATGTCAGTCCATAATTATTGTGTCAACTGACATACGATTGCCGCATTAATCTACCCGTAACCACGGACTACTATAGAATATTCGAAACGTCGGGTTTCTAAAAATGTATACTAAATACGTAGATGCGATTAATCCGGTTAAATAGTTGCATTTAAAATAGGTAATAATCGCAAAAATCAAAGATCTTAAAAACATTTTTTTTTCAGGGTCACGCCTTTTTCCGCATAACAGGATAGGCAAAGGGAACCTAGAGCTAAGACCACTCCGTTCCCTACTGCCTACCAAATTATCATTTCTTTGAGTGGAAATCGAACCTACAACGGTCGCGTTCACAATCAGACGCTTTCGCACTTCGCCACGACAGCCTCAATAAATACAAAATCAAAATAATTATTGTATAACACGGATTGTACTTAAAACTAACGAATAGTACAATCAAAATTAATGAAAAGGTTGAATTTCTAGCGCTTCTTTAAGTCCAAGCCAGGGTTAATAATTTTAATGAGTTTGTAGGGTGTCTTGGATCTATTCTAATTACAAGAAGACGTTTATACGAGTACTTTACAGGTAACGTTGTTAAAGCAATAACAAATATAATTACAAGAAGGTAACTTAAATTCTAGTTCTAATTCTGAGGATTGTAATTTTCGTTTTATTATTTATATATCCTGTGTATCTTTTTGGATGTATGTTTTTTTTTTGGAAAATGACGTATGAAATATGCCTAAAATCCGGCGGTAAGTGGGGAGCTGAGTGTCTTAACACTAGGATCCCCCTGCCTACCCTGCTGGGTGCGGGATATAGCGTGAAGCTGATTTTTTATAAATATCTCATATGTCTATTCATGAATAAGTAATATCAATTGCTTCTAATAAATACTACTCCAAATATAAAACAAACGGTTAAGTGCGATTCAGATTCCCTCACCGTATTCGGTTTCGTATCAATTTCAGGATTGTAAGTTGTCAATGGGAACTACTAATAGAAGTTGACAATCTTAAGTTCGCGGGCGTATACACAAATTTTGTATCAAATTAGCTACAAATATAAGTTTATTATATTTTTGTCTATGAAATACTTATAAATTTTCACTTCTCAGAGTTTTCCTTTTATTTGTATTGTAAGTTCTCATGTCGTGCCATATTTCACTACTGTAGATATACGTGATGTAGACCTACTTATAAGTTTTGATTAGGCGGCAAATTTCGGTTTAGCGGTTTAGTTGGCCATAGGGCTTGAACGGTTTCCAAAGAGGTACGGTTTCGAATCCTGCTACGTTTTATATGTTTTATTAATAATTAAACATATAAAATGTAAAAGGATGTACATACACATTATGGACTCGGGTACTTAATATACGTTACTTATATAGGTCGATACTACTTAAATTACCATATTTCTTATTACGTAGTAGTTATAAATAGTTATAAAGTAATCAGACCTGAATTAAATTATCAGCTCAGTATGCTTTACCTTTTAAGCGTACAGCGCTTGGCCGTAAGCGCGATGGTTGCGGTTTCGATTTTTCATAATATCTCGAAAATTTTGGCAGAAAGTGGAAATCAAAGTGTCTTAACACCATGTACTTTTAGTTTAATAACATTTTTACGTCCAATAAGAAGCAGAATAGGTCCGACTAGAAAATTCTGCAAAAAAAAACTACGACCTGTCAACAAGAGATATATAAGGGCCACAGTGCAATGAATTTTGTATATAAATAGACCACTAAGCGAACGTCTATTTTCCGAGGAGAAAGGATATTCATACTTAATTACTCTGTACCTGGCTACGTTTGCGGTTCTCTCAACTATTTAGGTCCGCTTAAATGAAGACTTGTTTATGTTGAAATTCTGTGTACAATTTTAGTCAAATTTAGTTTATATTTTCAATTTTCTCGATATTATAATGAATTACATATGTAGATATAGTTATTGCAATGAATAATTGAATGATAAAATTTCACACATTTGTGGTAAAGTGGAACGTGTCTAGTAATTTGATTTTATTGTACATGATATAGAGATTCATATTCTGAATTTAATACCTATGTAATTATTTTAGGGACTATTTATTTAAGAAATATTATTTAAATATAAATTTGTTTTATATTACATTTTTACTGGTTATCATCATCCACAGTTTTGTTTACGTGAACGTTAAGAAGTAAAATGGAAAATGTAGTTTTTCCATTTTATTTCTTTACGTCCACGTAAAGTATTTATTTTCGTAAGAAACTCGTATTGTATTTTCGTAGGAATTTCGAGAAATCTTCTCTTAGTACCCTTACACTTACACTCCTTAAGCTACTTTTTTTAGCTTCACGCTGCATCCCGCACATAGAAGGATAGGCAGAGGAGTAGAAGAACACTTCTGTTCCCAAAATACAGGAGCCATTGCGTGCTGAGCGGCGGAACTTAAAACGTCGCTTTAATTCGTCACTAAATGCAGAACAGCTAAATGAAAATATTAAATATTCCATTTCCTCCACTGGAAATCGAATCGAATAGCCCATGTTAGAAGCTTAAAGTAAAACAAAAATACTAATTTTAATTTTACGAAAGCTTCCAGATTATATACTAACTTTTTCTATTTTATTATTTTCTTATTTAATATTTGGTTATGAAAAACTGTAACATGTAAAAAACAAAACAATGAACTTAATGAGAGTTTTTGTGATGAAGACAACAAAGTAAACAATTTTTAAATAGACACCTGCATATTTTGAGAGTGAAAGTAGAGTATAGCCTAAAGGGTGTTTGAAGGTTAGCTTAATACATTATTTTTATATTATATTTCTATTACACAGTAAAATAAAAAAAACCACTGATCCATCTCAGGATTACATATTCTTTCGATACTATATTAAAATAAAAAAGCCTTTATTGCTTCTTACATACATAATCGGTGCGTTATACTATTTCGTCGTTTCTAATCTATTTTACTATATAACTAAATTAACTTTATTTAACCATTTTTTTATTGATCTATAAAAACCCCACTTCGGGTGAAGGCCTCCTCCAAAAGGGATTTGTACGTATAATTTCCACTTGTAATAAATAAGTAAATTGGACAAATTTTGAATGTTATGTTATGTTTCCTTCTAGTTAATGAATAAACGAAAGTGAACTTAAACTTTTTATATTTGAAGATATTATCAATATCATGTTATAACATATTTAATTATTTTATAACGGGACATATGTATTATGAAATATATAAAATCATTTATCAATTTCGTTTATTATAAAGTTAAGTCTTTCTTTCTTTAATTGTATTAATTTTTTAAGATTCTCAATACTTAAACAAAATCGATTTGCAAAAAGCGGTCTAATTTCGCCTTTTCATAATTGCGAATAAAGCAGGTCACTAGCGTTCTCCAGCTCCGGCCTAATTTCACTCCGGAGACACTCAATGGAAATTTACTCTTATTTACTTATAAATAAATACTATTTTCCTTGAAATGTCAGTTTTCCAACCTGATAAACAACAACAGTGCTTATTTAAATTAGATTTCGGCGTTAGCGCAAACACGGCGCTGAAATAATGAAATCGTTGTTGATATTTTATTCAATCAGGTGTTTCTGCCGGAAACTAAATAATAGTGTTTTTGTTGCTGTACACTAAGAACTTGGCCACTATAAAAGTACATTGTTCTTCAAGAATACATTGTTATTTTGTTTGTGGCATACGACAATTCTTACGTGTATTTTATATTTTTACTATTTCTAGGTGTCATTTCATACTACAGGTAACACAAAATTTAGAAAAGGTGTAAAAATTTTAACGTGGCAGGACTCCAACCAAGTCCAGTTCAAGCGCTCAGACGACTAAGCCACGTTCTTATCAAAAGCTGCGTCGCAAATATTATTCGCATTCAATATTTTTTTTATTTTAATTAAATAAAAAATAAGACGTAGGTCAAAATTGCCCTATATCTCTAGATATCAATATAACATCTTCCTCAGGGATTTAGTAACGAAATTACAGCATGAATATTCTGTCCAAGTGAAGGCGAGCAACAGGCAGCCCCTTACGTTTGTCCTAAACGGGCCAAAGTAAGCCCCCGTCATTAGAAAGGCATCTGCCCCACAGTCATTGAATCTTTTTTTCCAGGGTGTTTTAGAAAAAATACGCTTCAATCAATTTCTCGATTATGCAAATTCTTTCATCTCTACAGATTTCGTTCAATCGCTACGATCAGATAAAATCAGTTCTGATTCGATTTTGTCTAATTCAGACGGTGTGATATTGAGTTTGTACTTTACGTTAATTATATGATATTAATTTAATATCATTTTCATTTGTTTCTTATAATAATTTCAATTTGATAGCAATATAAAACAAAAAAAAAGACTTCTTTTACTAACTAAAATCAAGTTCTCTCTCTAAAATCAAAACCTATGTTGTTATTGTCACTATAATTTAAGGTACTCTCTTCTTCTGTAAGATTGATCGCAATAACACTGAACTGTGCTCTCTCAATAGTATACAGCTACTCCATGATGTTTTATCTGTTAAAAGCGTTCCAGTGTCTGTGGTGAGTGCCCTGAGGACTGTCTAAAGAAAAATTCACAAGTTCAGGTTTCAAGAATACAATTTGAAAATATACTATACTATACTATATCTCTTTTCAAATATCATAATAGATAGCATTTTTGAATACAGGAATACTAATATCTATACTAATATTAAAAAATAATGAGTTTGTTGAGTTGTACGCGCTAATCTCAGGAACTAGTTCTTTTTCTGAATTGAAAAAATATATTTGTGTTCGAATTTGTTTATATAAATTATAAAGGTATGCCATAGCATACATAGCATGATATTAAGCTTTTTGATGCAATGTACTATGCAGTCAGTTACTTCCGACGCAAAAAATATATGACACATTCTGTTCATTCACATGAATTTTAGTTATGTCCATCATCAAGCGTGGAAAGCCACACGTAATAGCTAGTATATAGATACGTATAAGATATCCAATTTACTTGTTTTTCTTTTCTTTAGCTTCAAGCTGTATCCTGCGCATAACGGGGCAGGCAGTGGAACAACACACATTAAGACACTTCATTCCCATTAAGACACTTCCGTCTCAACTTTCTGCCGAATTGAGGCATTGCGTGTTGGGTGGCGAAACTCAACACCGCGTTTTCCCTCGTTACGCGATTCATAAAAGTATAAAAAATATTTTATTTCACTGAGTGGGGATCTAACTGACCACCTATCGTGTTTATAGTCGCACGTGAACCGCGACTGGCCTCTAATTGATACTTCACGTCGTAAGTTCTTTGTAAGAAACACATATCTTTTAAAAGAAAAAATATTCCATTTTCCACTTTGATGTAAGAAATTATTCTATTTATGTTTGATTTAGTAGTTCTCTCCTGCTTCCTAATGTTACAGAATAACTTGGTGTTACACAACACATCTATTTGATCTTAATCAACGGGAGACAAATAAAGCAGGTGCTACACCTGGTTTCATGAATTTATGAAGGATTTAAGTTTCTCTATGATTTGTAAAAATAGTCATTTACTTAGTGATTTGGTGTGTCTCAATCAACTCTTAAGAAGCATGCCATAATCTATAGATAAAATATATTTATATACAAGGAGCAGGTAATGTAAGAAATAACATTAAACGTCAATTAGCATCTGTATTGCGAACAAAAGCATCTGTATAGAGGCGGAACTCAACGCCGCGATTTGTTTTACCAAAGCCAGGACCTAAAAAATCTATTCCCCCTATTTTAAATCTATGCTACAAATGCCGCTGTTACCAATTGATTCTAAAACGGGGTAATTAATTATTTTCATTACTTAGCTCTGATAAAAAAATAAGGCGCGGCATTATATACCGCCACTCAACACAGGGTGTGGAACGGAGTGCCTTAACAGTATGTTTCCTCTGCCCACCATGTGATATATGTGCCTGATATATACAGCGTGAAGCTAAACAAAAAAATAAGAATTTGTTTAGACGAAAACCAAAAAAACAACTGTTTTACCCAACCATGCCAACTGTCATGTAAATTTTTCCCTATAAATTTTTAAAATTTATCATATCACATCAAACGGCAGCCCGCCGGCAACTATGAAGGCCCGTTTATAGCGAAGCCAATCTCATGAATAATTCAATGCTATCTAACGAAACAGAAATGTTAATTCATCACTTGATTATACTACACTAAACATGTTGCCTCGGTCCCATTTTGCCGCATGATGCGGTTTCATTTGCACCGCGATTATCAGATATATTTTCGTTATTATGTTTTTTTGCGTTAGACGATTTTTGGATGTTTTCTCTTTTTTTTAGGTTCACGCTGTATCCCGCACACAACAGGGTTGCAGAGGCTAGTATTAATACTGGGTTTAACATTTTCCGCCGATCTCCGGAGACATTGCGTGTTGGGTAGCGGAACTCAACGCTGCGCTTTGATTTGACAATTTCCTCGAGTGAGAATCGATCCTACAAACTGTCGCGTGTACGTGTGGGCCACGGCTGGCGATTGGATTCTTGGATGTCATATGCCATATTCTGAATTATCTTTTGGAATGTGTTTTGATAACTTCTTTGTTTTTCAATTATTAGTCTTAGATAACCTACTGTCAAGACACTCCGTTTTCCACGCCTCACCCATTTTTCGAGACATTGCGCGTTCAGTGGTGTAAATTAACGCCGCTTTGGCTTGTTATCAAAGCGAGGACATTAACCTTTACCCCGAGTAGAAATCAAATCCACAACCGTCATTTACAGTTAATCGCTGTGCCTCTACTTTACGAGCGCCTTATTTTCATAAATTTTAGCTTTTAATGTATTAAATAAAATAAATGAATTTCATTTACAGTTAAAGCACTACTCTTAAAGAAGAGTGTGAAAATAATGGTCTGGATTGTGACAAAGGTTCTGGTATTTGAAAGAAATAAAGAAATGAGGATCTCAGGAAGCAAGTGGAGAGCATGAATGAAAAGGTTGATGACAGTGGACGAGGCGGAAGAAGTATGTGTATGTAGAGACCGTAGCACTCTGATGTATTGAAAAAATTGGTGTCTCAGCATGAAGATTTTGTTGCATATATAAAGGAAATTTAATTTATTTTCATTTAGAATAGGTAAGCTGGAATTCGGACACAAAACGGATAATGTCGTTTGTGCCCGATTTCCAGACATTTTGACATCATGCATGTTTAGTTGGAAAAAAATATATATGACAGTTAGTCAACCGTTAGCGCATAATTAATCGATAACTTCATAAAAAACTGTTTCATAAAAATTTACTCAACTTGAAATTTTAAATACATTTATATTTAAAACATATTTCCAAATTGTTTTATAAATTTAAAATTAAAAGCATATTTAAGTGAGGCCAGTCGTGGAGCAGGGGAACAAGCGTGTGACGTGGCAGTTTGTGGGTTCGATTCCTATTCGTGGAAATTAAATATTTGATATTTTCATTTCTTCGCTCTGGTGTCGAGTCAAAGTACGCCGTTAAGTTTTGCCACTCAACACGCAATGTTTCCAGAATTCGGAGGGAAGTGATAAGTGTGTCTCAATACTAGGCTCTCTCTGCCTACCCTGCTACATGCGGAATATAGCATAAAACTAGAAGAAAAGCATTTAGCTTCAAGCTGTACTCACCATATAGCAGGATAGACAGAAGGAATCTAGTATTAAGACTTTCCGTTCCTCACACACCGCCCCATTTTTGAGATATTGCGTGTTGAATGATGAAACTCAACGCCACGCTTTGCCTCGTTATCAAAGTGAGCAAATAAAAATGTTTAATATTACATTCCCCTAAACGGTAGTCGAACCCACAAGCAAGCAAGCAAGTTGTCTTTTTTTATATACGACTTTTGGCGGAAATTGAGCAACAGAAGTGTCTTAAGGGGAACGGAGTGTCTCACCATGTAGGATGCAAGAGATATTGAATGAAGTTAAAAAATTGTATCATAAGAAAAATATTTTATATGTTACCTCCAAGTACTCGGCAGGTGAGGAGGACATCGTCGCCCTCCTCGTGGGGACCGAGAGTAGTGGCGTTTATCACTCGACCCCACCTGTCTACCACTACTGGCTTCTCTGGTGGCACTGAAATAAAATAATAAAATTAGCTTTACGCTTTATCCCGCACACAGCAGGGTAGGCAGAGGGAACCTAGTGTTAAGACACTCCGTTCCCCACTTTCTGCCGAATTCTGGAGGCATTGCGTGTTGAGTGGCAGAACTCAAATAAAATAATACTATTAAAATATATAGTAATTAAAATAAAAATAAATGAAGTAAAATAAACAACTTTCATATTGTGACCTGCATATAGAAGAGTAGGCACTTAGTGCCCAATCATCAAACCATTGCGTATTGAGTGGCGAAATACAACTTGTAGCTAGAGCGGAGAAATGAAAATAATTCATTCCCACGAGTGGGAATCGAACTCACAACCGTTGCGTTTGAAGTCATATATTGTATCACAGACGACCTTTTAAATATTTATTAATTAAAATAAAGATTTTGTAAAGAAAGGTAAATGTAAATAATAGCCTAATTATATTATAAGTTTGTTATAATGTATGGACAGCAAACATCGGTCTAGTATAGTTATTTAACTTTGTTAAATCTTTGTATATCCGTAATTTGATATAAATGTACTCATATCACTGTTTATTCATAAAGCAATAATCTTTTTTCACAAT
>DWMY01002876.1:0-11015 GCA_018249775.1 Heliconius hecalesia formosus
CGCTTTGCCTCGACTCCGGAGCGAAGAAATCTATACTAATATAATAAAGCGTAAGAGTTTGTTTGTTTGTTTAAACTCTAAGATCTATAGATATATTAGTCCGATTTACTTTCTTTGTGTTTTGTTTCAAAGCTGCATTCTTCAGAAGTGCTATAGGCTATATAACATTACGGTGTAAGTCTTAGTTAACCTTAAATAACGAAATAACAATAATAAAGAACGCCATAGAATTGCTTTAAGCTCGTGCGCTGCACATATAGCTTATTATATGTCAGTACGTTGTATGACAAACATATTAAATTTTATTAGATCTAAAATAAACTCCGCGACTCCATATATCTATTTCTTATAAATAAGTGACAACACGGCATTTTGTGACAAAAACAAATTGAGTTGTAAGGTGATATTTTATCGATCTTCATTGCACATGTACTCGTATGCTAACACTTACGAGTAAAGTTATTTTATCATCAAGGAAATTTAATTAAAATTATCTTCGGCTTTTTTATCATGTAATTTGGACGTATACTTTTCGAGAAAATGTAAAATTAAAATAATTCAACGCTCTATTTACGGCCGCGAGCCTAAATTTAAGTCCCGCGAGGGGCGCCCTAGCAGCCGATGACGTCCTATTCTACAGCCACGTTGTATTTATGATTGAATGTGTCAACATATTGGCAAATGCAGCACAATAAATGTATTATAGAACCGCTTCTGGGAATTTCAATAATTTGTATATTATATCTACTTATTTAGAAAACGTATAAAAATTTGAACGTAGCGTTGAACGTTTGGCTTAGTGGTCAGAGCGCTTGGTCGGTTTCCAGGGGGCGCGGGTTCGAGTCCCGCTACGTTCAAATTTTTATGTTTTCTAAATAAGTATTTTTCTTTAATAAGTGTGGAATAACACTTTAAAATATGTTAAAAACATTTGTGCATTGTTTTTAGTTACTCAGAAAAGGTAGACGATATGTAACTATATAAATAAATAAATACACAAATTTAAGTTTATGTATATTTTATGCGATTTACAAAATAAAAATCTGTAAAGGTCGGTTTCATAGTAGGTATAACGTTAAACATTAAACATTCAACCTATTTGCGATTCTAATAGCTCAGTGCTTGTGAAGGCTTCATTAAAACTTTTATTATTTTCCTCATTTCGGATAAAATATTATGATTTGTTAAGCTTTTTCAAGTTTTCTTTTCAGTTGACATAAAAATATTGAATGAATGAATGCTCTAAATGAGAATATTTCTTATTACAAAAATAATACTTTCTATTATAGAAATAACTTTGTGTTTTATTTTGTTTTAGTAGGTACTTCTATGTATCTAGAGAGGCCTTCGTTTCGTAGCACTAGCGTGTGACTGTAAACGTGAGGGTTGTGAGTTCGATTTCCACTCGTAGGAACAAATTATTTAATACATGAATTTTCTCGAACTGGTATTAATTTTCTGATAACAAGGCGAAGTTTAATTCCACCACTGAACACAATGCCAAAATTCGGTAGAAATCGGGGATCGGAGTGTCTTAACACTAGGTTCCCTCTGTCTACCCAGCTACCTGTATGCGACATACACCGTGATGCTATATAAAAATATGTCCAGATTTTTTTTATTAATATGGAACATGTTATCCATATGGAACAAACCCACTCTTTTTTCAGCATAGACTTAAACAAAAAAAATCAGTCAAGCTCGACCGTCTGTACGCATAGGTATAGACTACGTATGTAATATTTTTTTGTCAGTATCATAATTCTGAGATTAGAAATTTGAGAAAATTATTACAAAAATATTATATTTCTATTTTAACATTCTATATACAATGACAGCTCATCAGTACCGCTGGAGAGAAACGTGGTACATAAGATTCAACGCCTTGTCTTGATACTATCTGCCGAAATTCGAAAAGCAATAAATATTACTCAGCTGTCTTTTACGATATCAGACAGGCTTTCGACAAGGGTTGGTAAAGGGAGTTACTATATAAAATTAACAATATAGATAATATTTTCTCAGTTTTTATTATATAATTTATCAGCTTGTTGATCCAGTGTACAAGTCCTCATATCCACAAGTGTCTGTAACCGCGTTAGGATGTGAGTTCGATTCCCATTCGAAGAAATGAAATATTTAATATTTTCATTTTCTCGTTCTGGTTTCAATTCAAAAAGCAAAATTCTCCATTCTGGATGCCTTTCGAATTCGGCGGAAATTGGGATATTTTAAGCCAAACTCTGTACAATTTTGCAGAAAATTCCCGGAGTGTCTTCACTCTGCTCTGTGCGAGATACAGAAGGTAAAAAAAACTTCCACTTTATTTAGACATATTGTGATAGAAGGTGGAGAGCGGAACCCACTTTATGTCACTTAACATGTAGTTTGAACTCACAGATATAAGTCACTTCCGAAACTGAACATTGATGACCGTATATATTTACTTTACCGGATCGAATAACGGGTAACGAATAAAGAGTGACAGATGACGGATAACAGGTAACTGGTGACGAACGGTTGAATACAAACCTAATACTTAAAATCTCTCTGAAAAGTTTTTATTCTTTGTTCTCTACGTTGAAAACGAAAAGCTATCATTCCAGCTAGGCCAGTCGTGGCGCAGGGGCACAAAATGTGACTGTAAAAGCGACTGGTTGTGAGTTCGATCCCCACTCGAGAGAATGAAATGTTTATTTAAATTTATATTTCCATTTTCTTCGCTCTGTTGTCGAGGCAAAGCGCGGCGTTGAGTTCCGCTCACTCAACCCGCAATGCCTTTCTTTGGAAGAATTTGGCGGAAAGCGGGGAACGGAGTGTCTTAACACTAGGTTGCCTCTGCATTCCCTGCTGATACAGCGTGAAAAGGAAAAAAAAAGGAGAGCTATCATTATTGTTCTTCAGAGGTTTTATGTCGTTACAGTAAATGACAGTTCCTTATATTTATAAAATAAATTACTTTAGAATACGCAATAGTAACAAAAAGGTCTCTAAAGATGCTTCAAGCATCAAACATTTCGATAACCTCCAATTTGAATGCCGATTGGATCGTAAATTAAGTGTATTCATTGCTAAACGAGACATTATGCCGAAATAGGTTCGTGAGAAGTCAGCATTATTCATGAATCGAAATATAGACTTAAGCTTGGTCTCCTATAGGATGCGATAAGATGCTATGTCGAAGATTTTTTTTTATATATAAATTTGCAAGCGTTTTGCTACACTAATTAAATATATAATATAATTTCTCTCAGCTTTACGTTGTATCCCGTAAGTAGTAAGGTAGGCAGAGGGAACCTAGTGTTAAGATACTCCACTTCCCACTTTCCGCCGAATTCTGGAGGCATTAAGTGTTGAGTGGCGCTACTCAACGTCGTGCTCTGCCTTGACACCATAGCGAAAAAATGAAAATCTTAAATATTTCATTTTCAATGGAAATGACACCCACGTTTACAGTCACAAGCTTGTGCCACTGCGCCACGACTGACCTCTATTAAATGTAATGATGTTATACATAAAAAAAAATCAAATCGATTTTTGGATATACATTCCAGCACTAATAGCTTCCAGAAATATGATAAGGAAGAACTTTCTCCTTGGTAATTTGTCTCGTTTTCTAACTAAAAAAAACTGCGATTGCGCAAATCAACCAATTAGTTTGGCCATATGTCATTATTCAACGTACAATATAATTCATATAACATTATAGTTAATATTCAAATTAATTTAGTTAGTAGTTACTACGTATAAACACACTTTGAATAGAGTTTGTATTGCAATGAATTTTCAATACTGCAGTATTGAAAATTCCATGCAATATAAACTCTTGTTAGATGTTCCGTGAAATTTAAGCCTTATGATAGAACAGTGGTTTCTAACCAGTGGTCTGCGGACCACCAGTGGTTCCCAGAAGCCTAGATATGGTCCGCGAACGATTTTAATTTTATGACTGGGGATGGTGAGGCGAAGTTTCTATTTGATTGTCACAGTTAATTTTTATTATACCTACATAGTGGTCCCAGCTAACAAGAATGATATAAAAGTGGTCCTTGATCAAGAAAAGTTTGGGAATCCCTGTGATAGAAGAAATACTTCGTCCCAAGAAACTTCTAACAAGTGAACTACGAAGAGGCAAGTCTACTTAAATTGACTTAGAATAACTTCACAAATTCTCTAACTTTAAGTGTACGTTTACTGTTGAAAGTTACCAATTACACGTATGCATTTACGTCGATGATTTTGAAACGAAAGTTTCGTTTAAATACATGAATTTAATTGAACAATATTAAATTTACTATAGTTTGACCAATGTGATCAATGTTTATTTTATATATTAACGATATATATGTTTTAAGGCCGGCATAGTAGATTCGATTCCTACTCGGGGAATGTATTACGTTCATAACCTCGCTCCGGTAACCAGTAAAAACTTAGAATTTCGCCACTCAACATGCATCGTCTCGAAAATTTACATTTTTT
Source organism: Heliconius hecalesia formosus (assembly GCA_018249775.1). Taxonomy (NCBI): domain Eukaryota; kingdom Metazoa; phylum Arthropoda; class Insecta; order Lepidoptera; family Nymphalidae; genus Heliconius; species Heliconius hecalesia. The sequence goes on from DWMY01002876.1 coordinate 4,480, forward strand.
AAATTTACAGTTTTATCTGCCTTTCCTGCTACGACTATATACTGGGTACAGCGCGAAGTAAGATAAAAACATTTTTTTATAGAAATATGACGTAATTTTATAATTCATACAAGGAAAAAAAAACTTATAGGTATTTTATAGAAAAATAATATTATGATATATAAAGTTAAATTTGAATTTGTTAACTTTTAGAAGTCGTACTTCCTCTTGATCTGCAATTCTGAAATTGATATGAAACGATCGATGGACGAGCCCGATCGCACTTGTTTTAGATCGTTTAGACAAAGTTCGGTGTGGTATTCCGAGTCCCAACACGACATGTTCTGGCTATATAATATTTCACTATATTCTTTTTGCTGTCACAGGGACACACTACTCGAAAAATAATATAAATCAATTTTAATAGTCCACCCACTATATGTAAATAACAAATTTTATTTACATATAAGTATAACATAAATTATTTCAGCACTACAACTCCTATAAATAGTTTATATTAAATATTCATTTCATTATTAACTATAACGAGAAATAAATGACAACTACTTATCATTGATATTTTCCAAAGACAAATAAAACACGCCATCACGCTAGACGGTTACGTGGGAGTCCATATACTTTATGAAATTAAATACGCATTAGATAACTATTTTTACGTTAAGTAAGCCATAAATCAAGTCTAATATATATTTTGGATAATCTAGTTCGTTTTGGTATTTTTTTTTATTTCACAACTATTTTTATGCAATTAGAATGACATGACTTTTCTACCTGTTGATAGGTTTTTATTTTTAACCCTCCATCCGCCTACCATGATATGGGTGGGATACAGCGTGAATATAAATTTAAATAAATATTTAATTTCCTCGAGTCTAACCTACAACGGGATCTAACCCACAACCAATCACATTTACAGTCACACTTTGTGCTCCTGCGCCACGATAGACATTGAAAAACTTTAAAATATTTAAATACTTTTATTATACGTATGAATTAACTCGAATAATGTATGTAATGTTTTATTTTGAATCACTGAAACTTCTGAATAACTTCAGGTACACTCAACGTAGCCGTATTATTTTAAATAATATGAAGCAATTTAAATAACACTTTAATTTACTAGTGAACGAATGGGGTTAATATAATGAACACAAATGGATTAAACAACAATTTTGCAGTAAGCCTGTATAACATATTAACCACAGACGGAATTCGCATTAGGTTTAAAGAATTAATGAGATACAAAAAACATATATTAGAAAACAGTACAATACAAGCGAATTATATTAGAAACATTCAGAATCGGAAATGATGTACCAAATTTTTAACCTGATTGAAACATCGTAACGTTAAACGATTATATGTATGTTACATTGTATATTACAATGTATAATCGATTACCGTTGCTTGTGAGTATTGTGTAAAATGTTAAATTCATACATTCATATAGTACCTACATATTACATATTTTACATTTTTAGGGTTCCGTACGAAAGTAAAAAACGGAACCCTTCTTATAGTATATCTATACTTATAATAATTTTGTACAAAAGTCGTTTCTGAACATATATATTTTTAAAATATTTAAAAAAATCCATTTCTCTCGCTCTATCCTCCAAAACACTAAAAGGATAACTAACAAAATCGATTTCCAGCATTTTTGGAATTTTCGTCTCTTTGTCTGTTTATGCGATCAGGTATCACGTAAACAATACAAAACAAATATAAGCAACTTTTATACATAAAAATTGTCTAATTAGTAGAACTTGCACTTTTGGGAATAACCTCTAAAAAATTATGTCTCAAGAAAAAATGTTCTAACACTGTGTATAAAAAAATATAAGTTAAACTTAAGTCGACGCTTTATCCCTAGCGGGGTAGTCAGAGGAAACGGAGCGCCAAACGTCTCTACGTACCTCTTTTCCTCATGCTTTTTTGTAGGTAAGTAACATTAAGGTATTTAACTTGAATGAAAAAAAAACTTTTACGGTGTGACTGCAAAACCGACTGGTTGTGGGTTCGATCCCCACTCGAGGAGATGAAATATATACTTAAATTTATATTTCCATTTCTTCGCTCTGGTGTCGAGGTTAAGCGCGGCGTTGAGTTCTGCCACTCAACACGCAATACCTCCAGAATTCGGCAGAAAGTGGGGAACGGATTGTCGTAACACTAGGTTCCCTCTGCCTACCCTGCTGTGTGCGGGATACAGCGTGAAGCTGATATGACAATTATGTTCATTGAACAGATATCAAACTAAGAAATTAAGAATCGATGAGCGAGCTCTTTGCCGCGCCGTTTTATGGCCCATCTTAATTTTAAGTTTTTTCTTCATTTTATTAAAAAAAAATTAAAGCTATAAAAATTACATACAACAAAAAATATATTTTCTTAACATGAAAATTATTGTATTAAATAGAGAAAAAAAAAAATATTCTTTGAAGACTTTAAAGATATTATTCAACTAATATATTTATTAAGTCCAGTCGTGGAGCACCGCGCAAAGACAAGCGTGCGACTGCAACGCGATATGTTGTGGGTTTGATTCCCAACCGAGGATATAAAATATTTAATATTTTCATTTTCTAGCTCTGGAAAGAGGCGAAGCGCGGCGTTGTTCGACAACTCAACACGCAATACTTCCAGAACGGAGAAGAAGTGTCTTAGTGAGAACGGAGTGTCTAAACATTAGGTAGTCAGATTTGCTCTACCTACCCTGCTATAGGCGGGATAGAGCGTGAATCTAAAAGAAAAGAAATTCTAACAAATTAAAAGTATAAAATGAAACAACATATTCTATTATAAGCTACAGGTCCTGATTACTGTACTACGTGTTTGTGAAGGTTTTAAACCAAAAAAAAAATCCCTGGAGACATTTAACCTGTATACCTATACGACCCACATTATATACGTTATATATATGTATGTGTTTTCGCTAGAGTAAACTAATAAAGAGTATGGCATTTATAAATTACATAAACATATTTCTAAGCTTCACGTTATATACCGCAAACAGTAGGGTAGGCAGATGGAACCTGGTGTTAAGACACTTCGTTTTCCATTTTCGTGTCACATGTTTGTGCCTCTGAGTCACGTCTGGCCTCAGATTACATAAAGTACTGGTCAAATATTAAAACCAAACGTGTGATTTGAAGATAAAGTAAGAACGAGGAATTAAAGATGATTGCTCAAATACAGTACTTTTTATAATGCTAATTAATAAAATTATTAATTTGGATTCAATGTCATTCATATGAAATCTATGATATAGATAAAAATAAAAACATCAAACATCATAACCTACTTATGTTATTATTGATATCTATCCTAAAAATAAATAAAGAAATTAACTGAATAATATTAAAAAATAAATATATGAACAACCAATATATACTCACACATACAAAAAAAGTACAGCGTTCCACTTCCCAAATACCTATCATGTAATTCCCAAGAATCCTTAAAACAAATCCACCTTTAACAAATGTTATTGTTTCTTTTTTATTTATTAGGTTGCTACAACAAATTTGTTGCCATTTTGCCAAGAAATTGGATTTACCGTCTTAAAATAAATAACGTTAGTAAACGAGGTTTCGTAGACTACGTATGTTCCGATCTGTCGGAATACCCATCGAGGAATTTCTCTTTATATCACACTAGCTTTCACTGATGACTTCGCATGCATATTCAAATGGAATAATTACATTTTTAATACAAAAACCAGACTTCATCAATTTTAACCGGATCCCATATTCAGAACCTAACCAAACTTTCACCAAACTAGACTTGAAGTGTATCCTTTCCTCCTCCATCTTTTTAATAAAAGTAGAAGTATTGAGTTAATCGTCCATTTGTCGAGCACACACTTAATGCAAAATTAAGACTTCCGTAATTTTATCACGGACAACATTATCAGTAATGGACCGGGAAACACTAGTTTTCGAATAAAAAAATATCAAAATCGATTTACCCAGTCAAAAGTTATAAGGTAACAAACATAAAAAAACCGGACTAGTGCGAGTCGGGCTCACCCACCGAGGGTTCCGTAAAAAAACTGGAGGTCTCGAACTTTTTCTAAAATTCAAGATTAGCTTAAGCAGAGCCTTTTCGTCTGATACCTCACATGGACTCGCGGCTTAATATCAAATTTTGCCCCCATTTTAAGGCTATTATTTTCTAGAATTTAACCACAAATGTATAGTTTTCAGATTTTTTTTCGAACGTTTTTTGCTTTATAAATGGTCTATTTTTTTTGAGTAAATGGATAAATATGTTTTTTTTTTCAGGAAATCATGGGGCCGTTGATTTAGGTATATGATAATGATAAAAATAAAATATGATAAAAATTTAACTCGATATCTCCAAGTATTCCTGAGATAAAGGCTCTTGACAGACGGACAACAAAGTGTTATAAGGGTTCCTTTTTCCTTAAAAAGTACAGAAACTTTACAGCTCGTGTTAAATGGCATTAAATTTAATTATTTCCTTGGCTTAGTTGCTGTTAAGTTACACTTAACAGCAACTAGTTAATTCTCTTATATAATATTATATTATTAAGTACTGTTTTAGATTTATGTTTTTAGCTTCACGTTGTATCCCGCAAACAGCAGAGTAAATAAAAATATTAAAATCAAAATACAAATGTACAAGCCCAATATTTCAAAATAAAAGATCAAGTGGTTTTTGATGTTTTATTTTGATAAATATCCTGAGACTCACGGATTTCACTTATGGTAACATCAAATTAGAAACCTAGCTCTTTTAATAAGTGTTGAAAATAGACTTGGAAGTATTCACCTCCACTTTATTGACAAACCATATTTAAAATAATTAAATTATTATTTTTAGTTAAAACCCATTTCCCAATCAAAAACATTGAATCAATTCATTTAAAACATAGTTGAATTAAAGATTTCCGTAAGGTGATGGTGGCGCTGCGGGTGTAAAATGCGGCATCAGACGCTGCTTTCAGGACTGTATACGATGTAGCTCTTAAATAGTTTTGCCTCCCTTTATAGAGCTTTATGGGGCTTATCTACACACTATTAGTTGTTTCTAGATAATAAATTAAAAAAATATTTTATTGCTGTATTTTTGAAATATCATATCATAATTTTTTTTTCTATGAGAATTAAAATAATTTTATTTAACTAAAATACCATTTAAAAAATATATTAAATGTGGAATGCAATGCAATTGCAAATTTTGTTGAGGATCCATACAGGTCTATTATATTAAAAAAATAACAAAATCGGAGCCCTCGACTTTTTTTACCTGTCCGCTCGAGTGGAATGCCCCATATGACATATGACATATAAATAATGTGAAATTACAAATAATTGTTCTATTCACGATAATATTAAGTTTCTAGAAAACGAAAAAAACTATCCGAAAAATGGGTAAAACTAAAAGATTGATTTAAAGCAAAAAACGGTACCCGTTTTTATTACTCTTATACTAAATATAAAATAAATAAAAATATTAGTCGTGACTTTATAAATCAATTACCTATTTTAATGATATTATTTGTTTAAACTACAACACTAACTTACTGAATAGCACCATTTTATTTTTAAAAAGAACAATCAATATTATGTTTTATTTTGCGTTAATCGAAATCCTCCATGCAAAACTCACATTCTGGTTGAGAAAATGCTGTAAAAAAATTACAAATATTTATATTATTATTTTTATTATGATGCTGAAGAAAAAGCGACACCAAAACCTTTCAGCTTGATACCTCCACACGTTCCTGAGAAAAAGTATCTTGACAGACGGATGGACGGAAAACAAAGTGACACGTATATATACTACAAGGGTTCCGTTTTTTCTTTTCGAGATACGGAACCCTAAAAATGTAAAATAATATGTAGATAATAGTATCTATTAATGTATGAATTCAACATCTTACACAATATACAGCAAATATTATAATGTATAATCGGTTAACGTTACAATGTAATATCGATCAGGTAAAAAATTACATATAAAAAATTTGGTACATCATTTCCGATTCTGAAGAAAAACAATTTCACGTTTTTAATATTTTCCGTTACATGCAAATGAATATAAATGTTTCTAATATAAATGCTAATTTCGTCTGTGTTTAATATGTTATGCAAGTTTATTGCAAAATTGTTGTTTAATCCATTTGTGTTCATTATCTCCTCGTTCGTTAAATAGTAAATTAAAGTACACCTACCGCAAATATTGTTGAGAGTTATTTAAATTGCTTCATATTATTTTAAATAATACGGGTACTTTGAGTGTACCTGAAGTTATCCAGAAGTTTTCAATTGTCTCGAATTGAATTAAAATAATATTACATTATATTATGTAAGTATATATCTGTGTTTTTCAGAAAAAATGACCCTATGACGAATAGGAAATATAATTTTCGCATTCAATCAAATTGTTTAAAATTTCTCTGGTTTTAATAAATATATTATTAACTATTTAAATACACCATTTAAATTAAAATTATACCATAAATATACGAGATATTCAACGTTTTCCATCAGCATGTGATACAAACT
>DWMY01002877.1:0-11013 GCA_018249775.1 Heliconius hecalesia formosus
CATTTAAAACCGGCGTGAAGTAGTGGCTTTATGCCACTGCGTTTCGCATCAGGTAATGCCGGGCTCCGGCGCCCAATCCACCTTAAAGGCAGGCAACGCACCTGTAGCACCTCTGGTGTTGCACGGGATCGTGGGCGACGGTGATCACTTACCATCAGTTGACCCAAACGCTCGTTTGCCTTGTCTTTTCCATAAAAAAAAATGCTTTATGCGGAAATATAGAGTGGGCAGGGAACCTAGTATTAAGACAATCCATTCCCCTTGCACCGCCCAATTTTCCGGATTACCTACCTTACTACCTTATTACCGAACAAATAATCCCACGCATGGGAATCGAATCCACAACATTCATTTAGAGTGAAACGCTGTGCTCAATAACACCTCAAAAATACCTCAAGCTTAAAATTGGTTCCTCATACTAACTCAACGCTATAAGTCGAATAGCTTATAAATAAAGTGGCACCATTAAAACAAATGATGATAAACAACGGCATCAACGTGTAAAGAAACGAAAAGAGACGAACTAAAGGTTACGGGTATTGATGGCACCGACGGATGCAAAGTTGAGCTTTCAATTAAAAACTGAGCAGCTCTGATAAACGGGAGTCTTTACTGATGGAGGATTAAATGGATATTGTTATAGATAGTACACGCCTATTAAAGAAGTGGTAGTCGGTTCGATTTTAAATTAACATTGTTTTAATATTTTCAATTTTGCTGGAATTTTGTATTTGTAATAACTCGTTTATGTTTTAAAAACTTTAGAATATAGCTTACATTAATTTTCGAGAAATATACCTAAGGCATGTGTTAACTCTTAATAGAACGAAGTAGACGAAGAAATAGATTATTATTTAATTTTCTATTATATTTGTAACGTCCTAATATAGACATGAATGGCATTGCATCTTCAGTGGCGTAACTCAACACTATGCTATGTCTTCTTACCAACAGAGCCAGGAAACGACAGTAATTCATTACTCCGAATAGGAATCGATCCCACAACCCATGGCGACATCGAAAATTATTTATTATTAAAATAATTGTATCTTAAAAAAATATTAAAAGAATATACAACATTTCTCACCTATATACGTAAATAAAAGGGGGAACGGAGTGTCTTAACACTAGGTTCCTTGCTGTATGCGGGATACAACGTAAAGCTGAAAAAAAACGTAAATAAAAAACCAGTCGTATACCCCAACAAGTAATAACAACTCTAAACCGTTCCGCACAGATATTTCAATTGAAAAAGTGAACGTTAGCCGAAGGTTTAAAAAGAAAAATGATTGTGAATAGCTTTTAAAGGTGGCCGGAGACAAATGGTGCTGTCGACGTGTTGAGCGATCGTTTCTGTTCCAATGTTTAGACATCCGCGCCGCGGACGGTGCGGGCGTTTGAATGTTCCAAATAGTTTGTATTCATTTCTAGTATTTTGGTAGTGAAAATTGTGAGAATGAGTGCTTTTGAATGGAGTGTTTTAGGTTCACGCTGTATCCCGCATATAGCAGGTTTCACAGAGAAAATCTAGTAGATATTAAGACACTTCGTTCTCCACGCGTCGCCTGATTTTAATAACTATTTTTTCATTTGAAAGAGCGTACTTCCCTATTGGACAACAATGTTAGGATCTGATGATGGATTCAATGAAAATCAAGGAAAATTTTGGCACGTGCTATGCTATTTCCCATAATAATCATAATATATTTAGTGATGATGCCAGGTGACACCATTCTTCAACGATTAGTAATTAGAGCATAATCTTTTAAATATTTTAGTGACCTATAGAATGCTTAGGTTAAGTTGTGTTTTGTGCTTGCCCATATTATATTGTAATGTAGATAGATGTAGCTATTTATTGGAGTAACGATGATAAATAAAATTGATATATAACTTAATTTTTTCGTCTTCCAAAAGAAGGTGGAGGAAGAAGTAGGAGCTCGACAATTATAAAAAAACAAAAAAAGAACAAAAAACCCGACTGCATAAATAAAAAAAAACATTTTACAAGTCGAGACATTTTCTTATTCATTCTCATTAAAATCTTCTATTTTTTTCTTATAAACATTCAATTTATATATCCTAAAGTCCATCCAAACAGTATTGCGAGCGATGACTAGTCCTCCATAATACGACAAATCGTCGAAAATGCAGGGTGAGGTGAAAACAGCTGGAAAATGTACTGAAAGAGAATTATTGCGAGGCCTCCACACCGATTGATCTGTACGTGTTGAATGGCGAATGAAAGTACCTACGATTTTAAACGACCCGCTTAATTTATATGGTGGGGTTAGCGATTACCATTTTATTTCGTGTTTTATAATGTTTTATCTATTTTTAGGGTTCCGTATGTCAAAAGGTAAAAACGGAACCCTTATAGGATTGCTTTGTTGTCTTCTGGTCATCAAGAGCATTTATCTCGAGATTGTATGGAGATACCAAGCTGAAATTAACATCAAATATTTAAGTCTAGAGCCCTTGAAGCACTGAAAAAATAAAGCTTTTAAGTCTAAAGAGCATTTAGGCATCGATTTTGATGAAATAGTATAAAATTTGCCGTTTAACTAAAATCTATAGGATGATTCCCGAGGATCTATTGTTATGAAATTTGGCACGAAGAGAGATTTTATCATATAAATAATAAATCTTAAGATTATTTAATCTTTTTAATTTTAACAAATTAAACTGATGGACTTTTACACATTTCAAAAACTGGAGATTATATATATGTATATTATTATTAATATCAAATATTTCTTACATTTTATTATAAACTATTGTTTTATCAATCAATTTTTTCATGTTTTTATTCATGTACCTCACTATTACCACTCTTCTTAATTGATAGGATTAGATAGATCAATTTTAGTGATTAGGTCATCTTTTCGTATTTTATTTTTTTAGTAAGTATTTTAAGTACGTTTAAGTACGTTTGTTCTTAAGAGAGATTTTTTTATGTTATAATTTTCTAATGTTTTGTATGCGATGTTGTTGGAATTGGATAATGTTTGATAGCCAAATATATTTTGGGATTCCAAGCAGATATGGTAAATTTTGTAAGTATATATGTATTAGTCGTGTGTGTTTGTTTGTCTATTAATTTCTTAACTTAGAAAATCTAGATATTTGAATTTTGTTTATTTTTTTAAATTACTTTTATTTATTCTATCTAATTTTTATATAATAAACGTTATGACATTTCGTTCTTAATTTTTAACCAATTTCAAAAATCTTAGACAAATTGCTTTCTGGGGGCATCGTGGCTCGTTAAACATGTGTACACTTTTGTGGTGGATTCGAATTCCATAGAAAGTAATATTTAAATTTAACGGAACTAAAAATTAAATTAGCTTCACGCTTTATCCCGCACACAGCAGGGTAGGCAGAGGGAACCTAGTGTTAAGACACTCCGTTCCCCACTTTCTGCCGAATTCTGGAGGCATTGCGTGTTGAGTGGCAGAACTCAACAATAAATATTTCATCCCCTCGAGTGGGGATCGAACCCACAACCAGTCGGTTTTGCAGTCACACCTCGTGCCGCTGCGCCACGACCGGCCTCACTTTAACGGAACTAAAGTTCGAAATAGTGAATAATTTTGACTGAATTTAGTAAGGACAAGCGAAGTTGGTTCCGCCACAAGATCTCATAATTTTGCGAAAAGTAATAATTATATCAGAAGAAAAAAAATATATTTATATATAAATATTTGTCGTTCCTACTTTTAATAATACATTAATAAGAAGTTCAATAAGCATCTCATCATGAAAGCCAGGCTAAATAAATTTCATTATCAGCAGAAGCATTAGGGGTGCGTAAACTAAACGGTGCCCGGTACAAACACGTCACCTGTCACGCATATTGACGAGAAACGGCTTTGTCATAGATTAGGAAACAAATTTATTGAATAAAAAAATAAAGTTAAAAAAAATTAGCTTTACGCTTTTTTTCTTCAATGTAAAATGGCAGAGAGAATTCAATATTAAGACACTTCGTTTCTCATTTTACGCCGATATTTTTATGATATTGTGTATTGAGGGACTGAATTTAACGCCGCGTATTATTTAAAAAAATATATATTAAATATAATAAAGAAAACAATTAAATAATCATTTTCCGATTAAGGATCAAAAGCACAACCTTAGCATTTATAGTCAGGGGCTGCCCCATAGTGCCACGAAGGCCACAATATTTCAAATAAAAGGAAACTGGTACTCGTAGCGCAGGAGCACAAGCGACTGTAAGCGCGATGCTTATGAGTTCGATTTCGACTCAAGTGGCTGAAATATTTATTATTTTCCTTGTTGTGTATTACGTGTAGTAACACGTAATACAGAACAGTAGCGGAAAGTGGGTAAAAAGTAGAGCCTAATTGGGAAAAAAACTACCTTAACACTAGGTTCCCACATTTCCCCTGCTCACCCCGTTAAGCAAGATAAAGCGTGAAAGTATTGATGTATGATACCGTGATAAATAAATAACTATTTTAGTATTTTTGTAATCCACTTACGTAATTAATTTAAATGGAATTAATATAAATGTTAAGTGTTTGATCAGTTCTTTCATCACTATAAAATAAATTTACAAAGCGACGTATTTTATAGAAAGAAAATGAAATATTTAATATTTCCATTGTCCCTCCCTCCTGAGATATCGACCGAAAGTAGGTAACGGCTTATCTTAATGGAGAACGGAGCACTGTCCTCCGAGGGAACCTGGGAAGGTAGTGCTCCGTTCTCTTACACACTTACCCTGCTTAGTGCGGGATACAGCATGAAGCTAAAAAAATCTTATTTGGAAGAATTTCCCCTCTGTTATAAGCAAAGTGAGATGTCGAATTCTGCCACTCAACACACTATGTCTCTAATAATAAATAGTCTTATCATTATAAACATTTCAACCAAAAAAAATAACTCGTAAAATTTCTGCCTTCGAAGGATATCAAACCCACTATCATTTCGAGCCACTGTCGTAGTTAATAAAAATAGTTTTTTTTTTAAAGATTTTCCGTCACAATTTTTTTCTCACCTCTATGGCATATGAAAAATGAATAAAAGTAGAAACAATGACACGCTATTGAGGTCTATTGAAGGGGAAAACCCGTATCGTATTAGAGGAATAAATATGGGTATATTTTTTAGCTTCACGCTGTATCCAGCGGAGTAGGCCGAGCCGCAGCTATGTTATTATCACAAGCAGCGAGGATACCCATATCGAACCCAAAACCGTCGTGCTTACAGTCAAATACTGATCCGCTGGTTCATGTAGGTTCTTTTTGGCCAGTGTATTTACACGGAAAATCTTATTATTTAATAAGAGTTTCCAATATAAGAATAGCCATATTTGAGGCCGGTCGTGGCGCAGTGGCACAGGGTGTGACTGTAAAAACCGACTGGTTGTGGGTTCGATCCCCACTCGAGGAGATGAAATATTTACTTAAATTTATATTTCCATTTCTTCGCTCTGGTGTCGAGACAAAGCGCGGCGTTGAGTTCTGCCACCCAACACGCAATGCCTCCGAAATTCGGCAGAAAGTGGGGAACGGTCCCCACGTGTCTTAACACTAGGTTCCCTCTGCCTACCCTGCTGTGTGCGGGATACAGCGTGAAGCTAATTTAATTTAATTTTTTTTTACAATATTAGAATAGGAATCGAAAAAAACGCGATTTAAGATTGTGCAATTCACACAAGTAAAGTTGCGGGCAGCAACTAGTAAACATATTTATTTATATAACAGTAGTATACACAGCTACATTATAAAATAATCATCTTCCTTTCTAATCTCTATCGATAACAAGTTATAAAATATTCATCTTATGTACATCATATTTAGGTTTAATTTACAATGGGTTTTTAACATTTAAAACTTTATAAGAATGTTATATTTGTTCATAGTGCATAAGCATCGGTGGTTCAGTGGTAGAATGCTCGCCTGCCACGCGGGCGGCCCGGGTTCGATTCCCGGCCGATGCAATCCATCTTTTTTATTTTTTTTTTGAATATTTTACTATTAATATTATAAATAATAGTTAATCCCTTTCTATTATTAGCGACAATATTTTTATAAATATACATCGTAAATGTATTTTTGTTATATCTTATTTTTTTAAGTATAATATGAAACCATTTAAAAAAAATACGTGAAACAATATATTTCTTTCATAATAATATTAAATATTTGTGGCTTCGCCCGCATTAATAAAATATGCTGATGATACATATACATTGAAAGTCTTCCTCGATAAATGGACAATTCAGACTGTTATAGTTCAATATAACAGTCTTTTCAACGTGGGGAACGGACTCTCTTAACACTAGGTTTTCTCTGTACACTGATTTAATTTTAGGATTGTAAAAAAACGAAGTATGAAAATACTCCGTTCTTCACATATTCACTTATTTTAAAAAGGAAAAAGATCGAACCTACTACCACTGTTTGTACATTATATATTTATTAAATTTGCTTTACAACATTTTTTTTGTACAACTAAAATAAACCAAGACCTGTCCTCCAATAAGTATCCACAAATTACAGTGAACAGTCGATACTCCATATCGTACGTGAGTCAGAAAGTAATCCGTTTAGTTGCTGTTACCGGTAAATCATATGAAAGCTTCTTAACCTGACCTGACTGGAATTTATTTTATGAGGATTTTTCTTTTTTTTATAACTATATTTAACTATTTGTTTTTATTATTTTTAAAGTGTTACTCTATAGTTATGAAAGAAAATACTTCATTACTTATATAAAACAAAAATTATATACGATTGATTGATCATGTTTTTATATTATAAATTTAATTCTTTATGTGGTGCAGGGGTACAAGCGTGGGACCGGAAATACGAAAGGTTGTGAGTTTGATTCCCATTCGAGGAAGTATTCTTAATTATCTTTTTAATTCTTCAATATTTTAATTTCTTCGCTCTGGTGTCGAGAGTGTTCCGCCACTCAAAACCTCAAACCAGAGTCCGGCGTTAAGTGGGCAAATGAACGTCATATTATTAGGTTCCTTCTGTCTTTCTTGCTAGAAGCTATAAATAAAAGGATATATTGTCTTTATTAGTGTCAGAAAAACATAAAAACTATACATTAATAAGATTATCGGCGAGGAACGTCTTCATTTTGGTCCCGCAAGAATCTTGGCGCGGCTGCCAGATAACTTAACCTGGCTAACCTGAAACTTAGTAACGAGTTTCATTTATTTGTTTGAAAACTTCGAATTAAAGTTATTTCATTTCATTTGAACAGAGTTGTAAATTTTAAAGTTTTTAAGAATAATAAAATGTTATAGACTGTTATTAAATTGTTTAAAATGATGTAAAATTATAATTTTTTTCGTTTTATTTTCATGTTTTTTTATTTTATGATGTTTTTTTTTTCATTTACATAATACAAAGACATTTGAAGCTTATAAAGACTGACTAAGACTAAAATGCTTATATAACTTTGGATCATTAAGTTTAAAGGCTTTGTTAAATATTTGTAGCTTATAATATTTTTAAGATATAGATATATATTGTTTTATTGTATCTGATGAAAATTTTTGAGATTGTTGACAATAACAAGTTGAAATTAAGTATTAGGTTTAAAGTATTTATTTTATTGTTATGTTTGTTTTCAATGATTATTAAATATTGTAGATTTTAAAAAATAAAAAAGAAAATAATACAAAAAGTGTCGACGTGTGTAATTTTAAAGATATTCAAACATTTTAATTAATATAGATAACATTTTATCTTAATATTTGAAAGAAATTTAGACTCCGTTAATAATTGCCCCGTAAGTTAATACTAGCCCCAGCTTTGTTAATTACTTTTTTGTACTTTTTTGTAATAATAACTTTTTTGGTTTTAACGACTGTATTTCTAAAATTACTTACCTAATTGATGATTTCTATTACTAATATCATAGCTGAATAACCAAAGCGTGCTATGAATAAAAAATATAGCAAAAAAAATCAATATTATTGGAAATATAAAGTATCATATAAAATTTGTTAGGTTTGGCCCCGCTCTTCCCTATATAATTTTTTTATATTCAAAATTAGTACTTACATCAGATGAAATATTTACATAAATGTATATTTCCATTTCTTTGCTCTGGTTTCGAGGCAAAGCGCGGCGTTGAGATCTGCCACTTAACACGCAATGCCTCCAGAATTCAACAGGAGGTGGAGAACACTAGTTTCTCTCTCCCTACCCTGCTGTGTGCGGGATTCAGCGTGAAGCTGATTTATTTTTTTTATTTTACTCACATCCAAACAAACCAAACCAGGCCAAACCACCAATAAATAACACAATAATAAAATTGCAATACTTTAAAAGTTTCTTTTTATTGACACTCCCACAGTGGCGTTTCAAAATTCCAATCGCGTAACAAGATCTGTCCACTCAATAATATTTACCCGTTCCATCGCCAACCAACGGTGAATATTTGCTCGTCTAAAACGCTAGCTGGAAACGTCGTAGGACAAACATCTATATATGTCGATCGTAAATTGTATGTCATATAGTTTTAAAATAAGTACCTATAGTTGGTTTGGAAGTTTGAAAGTTGATGAAATTAATATAATAATGATAAGAGGTCGGTCGTGGCGCAGAGGCATAAAAGCTTGTGGGTTCGATTTCCGTGCGAAGAAATGAAATATTTGATATTGTCATTTTGTCGCGCTGCAAAGCGAAACGCAATGCCTCCAGTATTCGGCAGAAACTGGGAAACGGAGTGTCGTAACAAAAATAATAATGTCTATGACAAAATTTAAGTGTTTATTTTTTATTCTCTCTTTTTTTTAGTTTGTTCATACGGTAATTACCATGCTGTTTCCAGCATTAGCAAATATCTAATTAAAAAGTGCGCGTATATCAAGGCTCCCATATATCTCTCTGGCTATCACACTAGAGACCAAGTGTTGAACTAACAAAAAAATACTATTATTCATTAAAAAATAAATAAGCTTCACGCTGTACTCCGCAAATATCAGGGGAATCTAGTATTAAGACACCCTGTTCCCCACGTCCCGCCGAACTCTGGAGGCATTGCTTGTTAAATGGCGGAACTTAACACCGCGCTTTTCTTCAATGCCAGAAAATATAAAATTGAAAATATAAATTTAAATATATACTTAATTTCCCCGAATCGGGATCGAACCCACAATCAGTCGTGCTTACAGTCACGAATGGCCTCTTATTATTGTTTAAAATAACAATAAAAAACATAACAAAATTAATAATAGTGTAAACAGATTTATTAAAACGATTTCACAAAGCGAAAACATTTTAGAAGGTCAAAAGGTCTTTCCTGAAAACAAAGGTAACTAACTGGCTTATTCGTCTCCTGGGCCCTCCCGGGACGGTTCAGAGTCCACGATTGTTACGTTTATTGTTGTATCTCGTTAACCTGGGGGTGTAAACTGTTGATTACTTTGTTACGTAGTTTCTGGTATGAGAGATTTAACTTAGAAAATAGTGTTGTTTGGCGGATTTATAAATATATATATTCACGCTGTATCCCGCACACAGCAGGGTAGGCAGAGGGAACCTAGTGTTAAGACACTCCGTACCCCACTTTCTCCAGAATTTTGGAGGCATTGCGTGTTACGTGGCAGAACTCAACGCCGCGCTTTGCCTCGATACCAGAGCGAAGAAATGGAAATATAAATTTAAGTAAATATTTCATCTCCTCGAGTGGTGATTGAACCCACAACCAATCGGTTTTACAGTCTACTTTATAAATATAGTAGATATAGATTAAGTGGTTTTTTTTTGTCTTTTTACCATATATATTATGGATTATTTAAATTTATTAGTTAAATCTAAAACTAACATTTATTTAGAATTAAATTCTATATTACACCGACAATACATAAAAAAGAAGACAAGAATAGGTTCACAATTTTGATGTAAAGGTTGTCTTATCGCCACAGGTGATCTGTTCCAGGCAACCCTTACTATCAAAAAGATCAAAGGATCCATGAATATTGGATGGACAAATGATTAAAAATGTTCTCTTAGAGAAAATTACAAAAAAAATTTAAGCTGTATATTACAATTTTCTTTTTTCCTATAATCTAGTGTTAAATTTTCGGAGATTTTAAATTTTCACCGAATTTACGAGGCATGGCGCGTTATGTGGCGGAACTCAACGCTGCGATTAGCCCTTGCACCAGAGCGAAGAAAATGAAAATGATAATTCATTCCCCCGAGTGGGAATCGAACCCACGACAGTCGTGTTTACAGTCACACGCTTGTGCCCCTGCGCCATTACTGCCTTCACCTACAAGACAGTTAGTAACTGTCATAAATATCTATATAAATATAATATACCTAGATCCATATCTAGGTATTACGTAGATATGGATGGGCGTCTTACCTAGTACCTAGATCCATATCTAGGTACTAGGTAAGACGCCCATGCGTCGAGAATAAATATAGTACTATTATATAAACTTTGTCTTTGATGAAATTTAGAGCATAAAGCTTTCAATAACCATATTGGATATTGTTACTCTAAGATGATAAATCGAATTTGAAACCGCTTGCGTGGAACACCTAACTAAGATAACTTCTGATCGCACACGCGACTTCTTAGGTCGGTTCTGGTTATTTTAGGTATATACATTTTTTTTTAAGCTTCACCATGAATCCCGCATTTGGCAGAGACAGAGAGCACCTATTGTTAAGACACTCTCCACTTTCCGTCGAATTCTAAAGGCATTGCTTTTTAAATGGCGGATTTCAACGCCGCGTTTTGCCTCGACACCAGAGCGAAATTTAAAAAATAACGTTAATTGATACTTGTCGGTTACTGATGCCATAGACAGTACAGGTCGCCTGTGCTTCTTTTCCCTTTCTTTTTTTTATTGATTCTTTTAAATGAATAACTTTATTAAGTCCATGTAAAACCAACTAAGAATTTAAGCTAGTTAGCTATAGTAAATTCTCACCTACCAATCATCTGAACACCTATTCGTCTAGGATTTGTCTAGACCGCAGACGGAGCCGACGGATAACATCA
>DWMY01002878.1:0-11013 GCA_018249775.1 Heliconius hecalesia formosus
TTACACTATCGCATAACATTAGATATGTATGTTTCACTGGTCATCGATTTGAGAAAAAAAATACGTCGTCAAATTCTTCTTTGTCAAAAATTTATTATTATATCTTTTTATTCTTTTTTCAGTTTTTATTTTAATTGATTTTTTTTATTTCGACAAATGGTCATTTATTAAATGTAGAGAGTAAAGAGATTAAATTATCTATTTCTTCCTTTATTAAATTATTTTCGCAAGTTTCATGCTTTTACCTATATGGCATTGGTAAGCAGACCTAGTGTTGATACGCTTCCGTTTCCCACTTTCAAAATTTGGAATTAAAATTAAATTAACATAAATCATCCTCCGGAATTGGGATCGGACACAGAGTCGTTGTGACGTTAGACGCTCTCCTACTTTGATATTGTCATTTGTTTTATTTGTTTTTTTTTTTGGATATGCTCCAAAGGGTAGTAACTATTAGGATATACTTTAATATATGATTACGAGGCTACAATTTATAAAAATATAAGTCTAGAGGTCGCCTATCAAGTATGGGAAATTTAGGTTATATGAAGGGAAACGAATGAGGCGTTTTTCAACAAAAAAAAAACTCCTGCATATAGCAAGGATTGGATTTTTTATTTCCTCGCTTTTAATCTTTGTAAAGTGTGCAATTCCTTAGTACATTATGTTAGTCTATATCATGAGCTTTGCAAAAAAAAGCAACTTTAGTACAGACTTACAACCCCTATTTCAACCCCTTCAACCATTTTTTACGAAAAAGAACCCATGTTTTTTCCCAAGCTCAACACATTATAGATTACGTTTTGCCGTGAAACGTAACACAGATGGGACAGATTTCCTTATGGTTATATTAGTAAGGCTAAGGATTATTAAAACATATAATATAACAAAAAATGTATTTCAGAGGTATATAATTAAAATAGAGAAACAAAACTCAATAATGATATCGTGGCGCAGGAGCACAAACTGTGACTGTAAACGCGACTGGTTGTGGGTTCGATCCCCACTCGAGGAAATTAAATATTGGTTAAAAATTATATTCATCACGTCGCTTTCTGATGTCGAAGGTAAGTGGGGAACGGAGTGTCTTAACACTAGTTTCCCTCTGCCTACTCTGCTGCGTGCGGGATACAGCGTAAGGCTGATTTTTTTTTTCAAACTAAATCATTTTCTATACTTTACAAATATGTTTTTGTATTCCAAATAAAAAAATATAATAAATACTTGTTTCATGTAGTTGCCACTATATTTAAGATCTTAGGAATATGTATTACGGGCCTCTAAGGACATATAATTCATTTAGCCTTAATTTTCTGTTATCGATCATGTCCTGTCTTTTCCTATTTTATTAGATTGTAGATAGGAACCAAATGACCTCCTTAGTTCTGTATAATGTAAAAAGAAATAAATGAACCGAATGATTACAAGAGATTCTCAGAGAAGATTAGTTGTGTATTAGATTTAGTTTCTTTATATGCAATTATTTTGAAAAGGGAATTTTGTTTTGTTTTTCTTATTTTTTTTTTATGGAAAAGGACAAGGAAAACGAGCGTGCGGGTCACCTGATGGTAAGTGATTACCGCCGCCCACGACCCCGTGCAACACCAGAGGAGCTACAGGTGCGTTGCCGTCCTCTAAGGTGGGTTGGGCACCGGAGCCCGGCATTACCTGATGCGAAACGCAATGGCATAAAG
The DNA here is from genome assembly GCA_018249775.1 of Heliconius hecalesia formosus. NCBI lineage: Eukaryota > Metazoa > Arthropoda > Insecta > Lepidoptera > Nymphalidae > Heliconius > Heliconius hecalesia. The sequence continues at coordinate 1,695 of DWMY01002878.1, forward strand.
CCACTACTTCACGCCGGTTTTAAATGCCGGGGGTGGTAATGATCCGCTCGAGTCTGCCCATGCGTGTTGCCATTGCTGGCGACGTGACTCTACCAAACGTACTTTAGTCGCCTCTTACGACACCACCAGTACCAGGATGATCCTATTCTAGGCCGAGATCACACGGCAAATAAATCAAAGAAATAAATCAGATTCACGCTGTTTCCCGCACAGGTAGGCAGAGGAAACGTAATGTTTTTTTTTTATTTAGTTCAGCACTACAGACATTTAGATATTATTTTATTAAATTTTCTGTTCACATAAATTAATTACATTATTGCTTTAAATACATACAATTAATACCTATTATAAGAAATTATTATTTTTATCTTTACATTATTTTATTAAATTTTACTTATGCTTATTTATTCTAAGTTGATAAGTTATATTTAACAATTTTACATATTACAATATATACTAATTTCACATTTATTTTAGGTAGACATTATACAATTTATATATCTAAATTTAGAGTGCAGCATTTATGCGCTTTAAGGCACATGACCTGCGGGAGCCCGGACTCGAGCATTAACCTTATACTTGTAGTCCTGAGGCAGTCGTTAAGTCGGAAAAGTTCAGGTACCTTAGATCCGTTATGCACGAGTCTGAAGGCATCGATCACGATGTCCATTGCCGGATAAGCGATACCTGGGCCAAATGGCAGGAGGTGGTCTGCGACCGCGGAATACTGCCCAAGTTCAAGGGGGCTGATATACAAGAGCATCATCCGACCGGTTATTTTATACGGCAGCTAATGTTGGCCAGCACTATCTCGGCACACTCAGGAGCTTCACGTCACGGAAATGAAGATGCTGAGTTGGATGTGCGGCGTAACGCGGTCTGACCGCACACGCAACACATTCATTCGAGGTAGTCTTGGAGTCCGTGACGTGGCGGATAAGCTCCAAGACCGTCGCCCGTGATGGTATGTCCACGTTACGCGTCGGTCTAGGAACTATGTCGGATAGAAGTGCCTTGCTATGTCTGTCCTTGGAGCTAGACCTCCTGGACGCTCAAGGAAGCGCTGATTGGATGTCGTGATGCAGGATATCAGAGCCAATGGTCTAACCACCCAGGACGTTACAGATCGTGCAAAGTGGAGTAGATTAAGCAAGAAGGCAGATTCTGGCAACATACGCCGGAATTAATGCCACAGGGAGGAAATTAGTGTGCTTTAACAAACTTTAACTTATTATAAATAGTCTTAAAACAAAGCAATGAAAAGAAAACATACTACAAAGCCTATTGAATACACAGTCAAAGCATTTATTAAAGTACCAATTAATATCATGAAAGTCAAAGAACTTTTTTTGCGCCATGTTTCTAAAAGCTCCTTTTAGTTTGTTCTTTTTAACCAGTAGTGTACTGGACCATGATAATATCTATCACCTAACAGCAACTTTAACAGTTTTATTTAAAACGGAACTTCTCGTTGAATTTTTATTATAATCCGAATAATGAACAAAAGGTGAAATTTTTGACCTCTTTATTCATAGTTTCAGTAGTTTTTTTAATGGTTATGCATTCTGCTCGCTATATTCCACATTTTTATGCGATTATTCTAACTGGGTTCCTAGATTTCCCCCCAGATATATGTATGTGGAATACAGTGTGAAGATAAAAAAAATGTGTAAAAGAAAAACTTAAACTAGTTGTAAAATCTATATATACTCGTCAGCCATTTTACACTTCTTAATTTTATATGACTACTAACTACTTGTACCTTATGTTTTATACCTATTAATGTATAAGCTAATTTACTGTAAAAAATCATTTCGATCCGTTCAGTAGTTTTTGTAGTGTGTAAGTGGAACAAACTTCCATCCTCACAAACTTTCACATTTATAATATTACTAGGACTATTATTAATTCGATAAATATTTTAATGTATGTAAAATACATACTCATTTGTCAAAAATTATTTGTCAAAAATTATCAAATTTTTTGTTACCATTGTTCCGGAAATGTTTTATGCAATGCAATGCAATGTGGTACCTGAGGTACCCATAATTTGGGTCATTAGACCAAGACCATATTGTCATTCGGGTGAGTGATCTCACTAAAGACCAACTATTACTTCTATGACAGCTAGAACCCTCTGCGGCCTCGTAAAGATTCATAGCGCTTAGGAAGTAAAATCGTAGTCGACGACCGCTAACTGCCTACATTCTCTTTATTATATTGTTCAGTGGGGACAGCTTTCTTTGTAAATTTCACTATTTTTTTTCCTTTTTCCTTGCTTTATTTATTGTACACACATTATATGGGTAAAGTTGGAGATAAACCGGTCCGCAATTTTGCCTCATAAATTTTGATGTTTTGTCAATTTTTATTATGGATTCCGTTTTATTTTTCTGTTTTTGTTGATGGTTTTTAAGTTACGGCTTATTCGAACGGCTGTATTGAATTATTGCTATTGCCTATACGTCTAAATGAAGCCTTTTTGAAAACATACCTACGAGTATGTAGGTTCAAAGATTTTATTTTTATATTAACTTCGGCGGGCTGAAATCATGACGTCTTGCGTAGACTACATGATTTTAACCAATTTGTATACAATTACAAAATTTTATTTTTATTCGTTTTACAGTGGTCGATCGGGCAACTGTGGTCAGATGTCGAGTTAATAAAATTCTGCATAATATTATTAATTGTTAGTCATATGTGCAATATACCAAATATTTGCTAGTACCAAAAAACTATACGAGTATGCCCTAACAGCACACCTTATATACATAATAAAAAATGTAACATTTGTTCATTTTCGTGAATGCTGTTCTATATCTTTTCTTTTTGGTAACAAGTTGAAATAACGTTTCATAAATTTGCAAATGAAAAACAAGTCTATTCATTCTACGATGTTACAATTTTAAGCGAGTAGCCTTTTCTTTCACTGAAACTTAACTTTTTGCCATCTGCGCTAGTTTCAAGGTATTCAGACTTTTCATGTTATGAATTTAATTAAATTATTCGTTAGTACTAATTTACAGTATTTACATTTCTCTTTTCAGCTTCACGTTGTATTTCGCACTTACTCGTAGGAGGGTAGGCAGAGCTTGAAGACCTAATGTTAAGACACTCCGTTTCAGTAAGACACTTCCGCTCCCCATTGTCCGCCTAAATCTGGAGGCATTGTGTGTGGAGGGGCTGAATTCAACGCATTTTATCTAGACATCAGAGCGAAGAAATGAAAATATTAAATAGTAAATTGCCTCGAATGGGAATCGAACCCACAACCTGTTGAGCTTACAGTCACACGCTTGTGCCCCTGCGCCACCACTGGCCTCAATTGTATTTACATACAATATATTTAATTATTACATTATATAATATAAAGTGTGAAGCTGAAAATGAGGCGCAAGGGCACAAAGTGTGACTGTAAAATCAACTGACGGGTTGTGGGTTTGATCCTCATTGGAGGAAATTAAACATTTATTTACAATTATATTTTCATTAATTCGCTCTGGTGTCGAGGCAAAGAGCGGCGTTGAGTTGCGCTCCTCAACACGCAACGCCTCCGGAACTTGGCGGAAAATGGAGAACGGAGTGTCGTAACACTTGGTTCCCTCTGCCTACCCTTCTGTGTGCGGGATACAGCGTGAAGCTGATTTGATTTGATTTAATTAGATTTTTAGTCAGTTTATAGAGGAGAGCTTACATTATGTTAATCGTTTCGGATAATCTACTACTACGTGTGACGCGTCATACAGAACTCGTAGTTATGTCCATATGATCGCTATTCTAGTTAACACAAGTTAAAGCTTAGTATATACTTTATACAGACTTTTATTCGGCGGTAAGTAGGGAAGGGAAGGGTCTTAACCCTTTACACTCGTATGTCGCCGTATTGGCGGCATGCTAGGTTTTACCGTTGCACTCGTATGTAGCCGTATTGGCGGCACACCATGTCTTATCATTACAGCAGGTTTGCCGGTCTATCGTCCCCTATGTTTATTTCTAATATACCTGAATTATATTTATTAAGCCTCCATTGAGAACACTTTTACGTTAAAATATAAGATTTGGGTTTCTTAGCAGTAACACATCCTTTGACACCCACAAATAGAAATCGTCGTTTAACAGTTGTACCGAGATGGATGTTTCTCGTGTGCTATTAACATTTGAGGTAATAAGCGTAGATGCCGTTTGACAGGACTTTAATGAATTTATTCTCTTGATTAGTTGTGTGGTATCAGGCCTGCCTGATATTTTGTGTCTGTGTTTGTTATTTACAAGACATTCGAAGCCATACTGCAATTTAACGCTTACTGTGTATGTTATTATATTGTATTCAATGCGTATAATAAAACCTAAAAAATAACATTAAATAACGCCGAATGCAACACCTCAAAGTACAAAGCCATAAAACACATGCTTTGTCAAAATACAAAATTTTGTTAAAAATGTTTAATGAGAACCGATCGATCGACGATCCTTTTATTGTAAATAAAAAAAGTAAATTTTTATTACACTAACTGTATCACTATGCAATTTTAGAACATTTAAAAAAAATCTAACATAAAAAAATACGGATAGATACATAAGTAGGTAGAATAATAACCCAAGTACAACAGTGTAATTTTTAAACAACAGAAACTTTTTAAGGGGGCAAAGGGTTGATACTGGGTACCCAGGTTCCCCCTGCCTACCCTGCTATGTTCGGGAAGCTTGACGCTAAGAAACGACTATATTTTATGAATGCTTATTCAAGAGACATTGCTTATCGAGCGGCGCAACTCAACGCTGTCGCGTTTTGTCTAGTAAAATTGGGTAAATGAAAATAATTTAAAATGATCGACCCACCACCACCACGACACAATTTAGACACTGTCCTGCAATTATGTCACGTTTATTCGCATTCATAGTTATCTTTTTACATATCGTAATTACTTTGCGAGGGCATGAAAGGATTTGATCGAAACAAAAGTAAATGAAACAAAAGTTAAAAACGTTACCATTGAATACATTTATTTTTGTGTGTATTTGGTTCCGATTCAATGCAGATATTTGATTGAAAACTGACGCACGTGATGACCACACGTTAAGCTGCGCTGTGGTATTTCAACCCTTTTGTAGCTTTTATATTTTTATTTGTGTCCTAAGTTTTATCATAATATTATAGACAATCTACCTTTAAAGATATTTTATAAAAACTTAATTACTATACGTATGCTTTGCGAAAACTGTAGCGTTTGACGCTTCATTTTCTCTGGCTAAATATGAAGCTGAGAAAAAAATGCTATTTTTCTATATGTGGCTAATGCTTAAAGAAAAATAAAAAAAAATATATATTACATCGTCAATATTTATTATTATTTCTTTATTATTATCACATATTTATTTACTAATTTGAAATTATCTAGAAATATTATCATTTTAAAGAGAGCATTGGCTAAAACAAATTAGTTAAGTTTTAGCCAATTCAATAAAATAATGATTTAGTATCAAATTTAGTGAAGCAATTACTTTATTTTGATATAGCTTTTTTATTATTGGGAACCATTTTAAATAAAACAATATTCAATGTTAAGGAAAGCTTACTAAAATAAAATAGTAAAAAAATGTAAAGCCTGTGTTAAAACGGCAGAGCCGTTTTAAAGATTAGCGTGCAGAAAATGAACAAACAATTAAACAAAAAATCCTCCGCACACAGCAGTGTAGACAGGGAGAACCTAGTGTTAAGACACTGCGTTCTCCACTTTATGGAGGCATTGCGTGTTGAGTGGCGGAACTCAACGCCGCTCTTTGCCTCGGCACCAGAGCAAACAAATGAAAATATAAATATAAATAAATATTTCATTTCCTCGAGTGAGGATTGAATCCACAACCAGTCGATTTTACAGTCACACTCCTGTGCCCCTGCCCCACGACTGGAGAGAATAAATAAATATAGATAACATTATCGATGTATAAAGTTGTTGACAACGTAGCGCTCGCCATGTGGCTTAACTCTGATAGCGAGTGACTGAATCGCAAATATTGATATAGTCGAACGTGAGATACTTCAGGAGGCTTATGTTTTAATAGCTTATAATGTATTGATATTTACCTCTTCTCTTTTTTGTCAGGGGAAAAGTATTGTTCATACAAATGAAAATATATTTTTAGATTTCATTTTTTACTTATTTATAATATTTATGTGCCGTTTTGATGCCTTCCTGTGAAAACATGTCAGTACCGCCGTTAATACGCAACGTGAAGGGTCACGACAAGCGTTTCATTACACCCCCTACAAGTGGCTAATCGATTACAATGGCCGCTGGCTAATGTAATTCTCTACAAAATTTCAGAACGGACGAATAATTTAATTTACAAAAGGTTGATAAAACATCAGCAAATGTACATACAGACGTGATGTCCCTGCAAAAATATAATTTATTAAAATTCTGTGTAAAAAAGCTGGTTAAGTGGGATTCGGTCTCGCACACTACGGCTTTGTTACCAATTTCAAGGTCAGAGGGAAGTCCAACTTATTATATAAAATTTGACAAACTTAAGTTTGTGAGCATATGCATTCATTTTGTATGTAATAAATTATTATTATTTTGGTATATTTTTTTTCTATGAAACAACTATCATTTTCCACTTTTTCTATTTTTTCCTTCATTTGTATCTGATCTGATAACTGTAGATGTGTAGCGAATTTTATACAAAATGCATCAAAATCGACGCGTAAAAACTCATATTTTTTGATTGCGTTCATTCAGAAGCTAGATATTTTTCGAAATATTTTTAACGCAATCTCGAGACAAATGGTCTTGACAGACGGACAGGCACACAACAATATTCCGTTTTTACCTTTGAGGTACGGAACCCTAAACAATGTATTAATTGCAGAAAAAAAATTGAATCTAAATTTTTTACGTTTTTAGAATTAGTACAGAATTAAAAAGTGAGAACGAATGACGTAATCTTACCCTAAAAACACTTTCCTTCTCACACTTCTTCCTTCTACAGCAGTTCATTTACTGTAACTGCGTGTAGATTGTGGAACTCCCTTCCTTTAGATATCAGAAATGCCAAAACATTTCAAACCTTTAAACGTCGCTTAAAGTTACATTTAATGGCAGTTTAAGATTTAGGTTCTTTTCCTTTTTTTTATTGCCATTGCATATCTTAATCAATCATCAGCTTCACGCTGTATCCCGCACACAGAAGGGTAGGCAGAGGGAACCTAGTGTAAGACACTCCATCCCCCACTTTGAGGCCGGTTGTAGACGCACAAAGTGTGACTGTAAAATCTACTGGTTGTGGGTTTGATCCCTACTCGAGGAAGTGAAATATTTATTTACATTTATATTTTAATTTTTTTGCTCTGGTGTCGAGGCAAAGTGCGGCGTTGAGTTCCGCCACTCAGCACGCAATGCCTCCAGAATTCGACGGAAAATGGGGAACGGAGTACATATTTTATTCTTACCATTTAGCTCTAACTTTATATATATATATATATATATATATATATATATATATATTTGTATATATGTTTGTATACTGATACTTTTATATTATGTGTATAATATATTGTAATGTAACAGTGTACTTTTTGTATTGTGCGTTATGTGTGGTAATTGCATTCTTATTTATTTTATACCTTTAAATATATTATTTGCAGCTGGCAGGCAGTGATTGCTATTAAGCAATGAGGCCGCCTTTTGTACATTTATATATTTTTATTGTATTTCTGTGTCTTTTTTTGGGTGTACAATAAAGAGTTATTATTATAATTTAAATAAATTTCAAATGAACTACTTTTCGTTTTTTAACTTCACGCTGTATCCTGTATATAACACGGTCGGCAAAGGGAACCTGGGAATCTAGTATTGTGACATTCAGTTTCCATTAAGACAATTCTATTCCCTAGTTTCTACCGAATTCTGAAGGCATTGCATGTTACTCAACGCCGAACCATGCCTCGTTACCAGAACGAAAGAATCAAGAAAAAAATAATTTAATTTCCACGACTGGAAACCGAACCCGCAATCTATTGTGTTTACACTCGCAAGCTTTTGTTGCTGCACCAGGCCTGGTCTTACAGAAACAAATTTAATTTCGAAAACATAATAATTTTATATTAAATTCTACTTAAAGCGAAGCTCCTTCTTTCCGATCGACAACCACTCCATAGACGCGCCCAAAGCCTTTTGGAATGACAACATGATGGATAACGTCTCCTCCTTGTTATAACTTTAACGCACAACGCCTATATGGCTTTACTAAAAAAAGTAAACAACTTAAGCTGAGCCGGTCGTAGTGCAGGGGCACAAGCGTGTGGTTGTAAACGCGACAGGTGGATTCGATTCCCACTTGAGGCAATTAAATTTTTAATATTTTCAATTTGTGGCTCTGGTCTTAAATAAGACTTATTATTCAATACTTCATGGCTTAGCTTTAAACAAAATTAAAATCTTAATTACATGAACATGTTGCGCAAAGAGCAAATAATGAGATACATATTAAAAATTCAACACCACAGTCAAAGAAAACGAGAACGTTTTGGGACTTTTTGGTTTAAAAATGAATTAAAGTTCGGCCGCCTACTGTAATTTGGTCGTTACAGCATGTTAAGAGACAATGCAGTTTTGGAATAATACTGTCGTGATTTGTAGAGTCGTTATCTACATAATACTCGCGATGCTGTACGTTGCGGCTGTCATATAATTTAGATCTCTTTATTGTATATGGAAACGGAACTGGTTTAAGCCCTTCAATTCTATCTTTGATATTAACTTTGACTGTATAGTTGTAGACTGGAGATGAGATGTTTATTAGTTGGCTATTTATTTCTAATCCATATTCGATCAGTCAGTTCCTAGTGATGCTTGACGAAATATAATGATTTGACAAATATATTTTTTAAAACCATTGTGGCGCAGTGGATAGTGTCTAGTTTAACGCACAGGTTATAAGCTCGATCCCCAACCGTGAGAATTAACTTTGACTTTGAACACTAAAATTTGGTTCTCTCTATCTATGTTGTTATATGGACTAAAGAGTAAAATATTACAATATAAATTTGTAATACATCTTTAAATGTTGTAAAAAGAAAACGTATATATACAAGTAGTTAACGTTCCACACCACAAATAATAATATTGCAAAAGCTGCCTTTGAGGTAAAACCGTTGCTTTTCTTAGGAATATTCTTACTATTTTTTCGGTTTCCAGAAGGCGCGGGTTCGAGTCCCGCTGCGTTCAAATTTTTATACATTTTTAAATAAGTATTTTTCTTTCCTAAGTGTGGAATAACACTTTAAAAATGTTTAAAAAAAATCTATAACTAG
>DWMY01002879.1:0-11012 GCA_018249775.1 Heliconius hecalesia formosus
TTTCATAAGTCGGAGAGGTCCCAGGTGGTAGAAAGTGTCCAACTGTTCTCTTCATTAAAATTACGATGTCTTTGTATTTCAATATCCATGTCAATCATTTTAGGAATATAGCTGTTTTCCTTAGCGAGGATGTGCGGTTTAAGCCCCACATCCTCGCACTGTGGAAAAGCCCAGTTCAAGCTGGGTTTATCCACAGTATGATCACACATTGACTTAGTAACTCACAATTTATTTTGATTACGCTTGCACACTGTTAAGGAATATTACTTTTCCCTTGAATGGCTCATTTTCTTTCGTTTTTATGTCACTTCACTTGTCGAAGCTCGTCCCCTAGGTGTATCTCCGATACGAGAGTAAGTATTTTAGGTAATTTTTATAAATAATAATTATTATTAATTTTAATAAAAAACAACCTAATTAAATTTTTAATGCCAGCCGTGGCGTGCAAGTATGTGACTCGACTCGAGAAAATGAAATATTTATTTAAATACATATGCTAATTTTTTAGCTCTGGTATCGAGGCAAAGTGCGGCGTGGAGTTCCACCACTCAGCATGCAATGCCTCATGATTTTGGCGGAAAGTGGAAAACAAAGTATCTTAACACTAGATTCTTTCTGCCTACTCTGTTGTACAGCATGAAACTAAAAAAAATATTAATAATGTTAGCGTACTCGTGTAAAAGAGGGTAGATTTAGGTGGAAAATAACTATAAAAGCGGTGGAATTGTGTCAATCGGGGGCAGTTGCTTGTAAGTGACGGCCCCTATTGGAAGGAAACTAGTGTGAAGTATTGTTAGTAGGTGATACATATCACTTATTGCAATTACATAGTATCTCTTTCAAAATAGTTTAGAATCATATAGACGATGTGTGTTTTTAACGTGTTTCTTTAAAAAACGTTACCCGCTTCCGATTTCTAACAATAATATAATTATTGTTTTAAATAATATTTTTAGTATTTTAACAATATATAAGCCATATAAACATATGATTTATTCGTTATTAAAATTGCTTAGAGTGTCGATAGATGTGAAAGCTAGGGTGATGTTGAATTTAAGCATGATAACATTTAATATAAAAACTTTAGGTTATAAAAGCTATACGATAATTACTTAGAATTATTTATGAGTAACGGAAATTTGTAAAAATCTCCCTACAGAGATGCTTACAACATAAATAGGTTGTAAAAAGCGTATAACAATTTGGACGTAGCTTGACGACAACGTATGGCTTAGTGTTCAGAGCGCATGGAAGATTTTCAAGAGGTGCGGGTTCAAATCCTGCTATTACGTTTCTAAATTTTTTTTTGTTTTAGCTAACGAGAGTACCTTGTCATAAACGAATGGTTTCATTCTTCAACTTGTTCAAGTTTAATTCCGCTTTAACTTATACAATGTGATAAAGGATCCTATGCCAAAAAGTCACTTACATAAAACTTTGTTTAAGAGAGTAGCCATCCCTTTTTGCCCGCAGCCTCTTAGTGCTCTAAGAGTACTAAGAGGCTGCAGGCAGGAAGGGATGCTTGCCCGCTCAACAACCCCTTGTTGTAGTGATCAAAAACTATATGTATATAGTTGACGTAAAAATAAATTATTCATTGACCTGGCCGTTAATGAATGAATTTATTAAATGTATGGCTAGCCAATATATTTTACTTCACTTATCACAAAAATTCTTATCATTATCATGTATATTTTAAATTTAATCAGCTTCGCGCTATATCCCGTACACATCAGGGTGGGCATAAGGAACTTTGCGTCACTCCGTACCCTACTTTCCGCCGAACTCTGGAGGCATTGCGTGTCGAGTAGCGGAACTTTGCCTCAACATTATAGCACTGGAATATAAATATAAATTTAAATAAATATTTCATTTCATCGAGTGGGATCGAACCCACAACCAGTCGCTTCACACTTTATGCTCCTGCGCCGCGACTGGCCTCATTATCTATTTTTATTATAATTTCCTAGCATTTTGCAAAACTACTTATTTGGTAAGAACGACTTCTTCACTAATCAATTAGTACAACTAAAATGTATAATTGTTGTATAATTAATACAAAGTAAGTCTACTGTGTATGGAGCGGAACAATTAAAACTTTTTAAAGAGTTTTAACACATAACTAAAGTTTCCTAGCATAAATTCATAGAAAGTGGGTTATTATGTATTTTAATTACAAATGACGATATGAATAATAATTGACTGTAATATATTGCATATATGTAAAAAATTACAATAGGTTTTGTTATTATTCAATGTTTTTATTATGTTAGCTTCACGCTGTATCCCGCACACAGCAGGGTAGGCAGAGAGAACCCAGAGTTAAGACACTCCGTTCCCCATTTTCCGCCGTATTCTGGAGGCATTGCGTGTTGAGTGGCAGAACTCAACGCCGCGCTCTGCCTTGACACCTGAGCGAAGAAATGCAAATATAAATTTAAGTAAGTATTTTATCTCCTCGAGTGGGGATCGAACCCACAACCAGTCGGTTTTACAGTCACACTTTGTGCCCCTGCGCTACGACTGGCCTCTGAATTGATTTATTTATTATGTTATTGTATAAGAAGAAATAAAACAAAAGTACACAGTTTTTTTAACAAAATATAAAGCCCAAAAATAAATAAAAATTGTATAAATCAGTATAACGTACGTGGAGAATTTAAATAACCTGAGTTACACCACTTTAGCTAGACGCCCCGCACTGGGTGGCTGACGTCAATTATTAGAGTTATTGCTGGGACAGATCGTGCCGAGTACACATGGCGACATTTACAGCAAAATTTATCTCTTATTCCAATTGAGTAAGTAATATAATTGGGCCCTGGAGTTTTATAGTACGCAGCCGACTGTACCTCAGTGCATGTAAGGTGCGCTAGCATTGATGCTGTGTGTATGGATCCTCGAGTTCCAACTCAAAAATAAATTGGCATTTATTGGCCACGTACTAAATTTTAATCGGGATATATTTCATGCTAATATAGTAAGGGAGTACAGCTTGCGGCTCTGTGGTTTCGATAAATCGTTATGTGATTTTGAAACACGTCTATCTATTCTTGGTATTGCTATATAGACACGGTTCTAGTAAAATATTTTTGGTAAATAACTTTTGTGAATATAAATTCAAGAAAATTTCGTGGCGTTGAGTTCCGTCACGCTACACGCAATGTCTTGAATTTAAGCGGAAAGTGGAAAACGGAGTGTCTTGACACTAGATTCATTCTGCAAACTTTCTATATGCAATAATAAAGCCCAAAGAAAAAAAATAGGCGTTACGGGACGTATAGCAGATGTAAGTAATTTTATGTAGTGTCCTCACTGTGCGTTCTCTACCGCATTTATCATCTTCTGGGTTTTGGGAAACTGTTTGACCTGCTATCTGCCGCCGAAGTTTCTAACCGCACAGTATGTTACAAGCTTGAATATCATACACACCACCTGGATACGTGGTACTACTGTGCAATTTCGTAGGAACTTTTTCCACGCTCTTCGCAACTGTGGAATGACCTACCTGCCGCAGTGTTTCCAGGTCGATTCCACCTTAAGAGCCGGCAACCCATTTGTAGCTCCTCTGGTGTTACACGGAGTCGTGGGCGGCGGTGATCACTAACCATCAGATGACCCGTGCGCTCGTTTGCCTTGTCTTTTTTCATAAAAAAAAGTAATATACATAAAAGACAAGATTTTTACAGAAACTAAATATAGCATAATGAAAAAATTAAGTCTTTCGAATTTCTGACAGAAAATGGTGATTTTATTTAATAAAGTTTTATTTCATATAAAAATTTAACATGAGTTTCAACTTTTTTTTTTGCCAACTTTTATATGTATACCTTAGTATAGCGTGGAGATTAGTCAGGATGGGTTTATACATGCTCCTATGGATGTTTCATTCAAAAAATAAGACAGGATGAATAAAATTAAGAGTAAAATAAATTATTTATTTTAAGTCAAAACCAAAGTGTAGTGCGTACGTATACGTCATATACTTTTCATACCGCTTTATCAAAAACTAAAATAAACTAGCTCCACGCTTTATCCCTAGCGCGGTAGTCAAAAAGGACGGAGCGCTAAACGCTAAGGTCTCTACATACCTCTTTCGCCTCGTCCACTGTCATCAACCTCTTCATACATGCCCTAAACGAGTAGAGAACGGAGCTACAAATAGCTACCGCTTTATCACATATTTTAAAAATTAATTTGATTTTTATTTTGTTTGTTACAGGTGAAGGTAATTTATTAACTGAATCTCTTTTTAAAATACATTTTTCCAATTATGTGATATTTTCTAGAGGAAATAAATATAGGTAATATGAAAAATAAAGAATAAACAAATTCTATAAAATAAGTACGAATATTTTGAGAAACTTTTACAAACAAAATATAAAAATACCTTATCCACTCTACTCGCTTAAGGCTATCTCGCTTATTTAATTTCAAAATTCACAATTGTAGGTTTTTTGCTAAGTGTTTAGTGTATCTTAGAGGCCAGTTGTGGTGCAGGGGCACAAGTGTGCGATTGTTAACGGGACAGGTTGTGGGTTCGATACCCACTCGGCGAAATGAAATATTTAATATTTTCATTTCATAGTTCTGGTAACGGGGCAAAGAGCGGTGTTAAGGACGGCGGGAAGCTAAGAAAAAACTGTATCTTACTTATAAAATATCTTACAGCTGCATCGATTCGAGCTTCATACCAATCCTGTCATGCTAAAAATTATTGTAGTCGAAATTATTTTTTTACCATGTTTAAACTTTATGAGGTCGTGTTGTGTCTAGTAAATGTCAATATTTATAAAAAAAAAACACATTACAAACTTGCATTTGTTCATTTCAATATATCTATATGTATATGCAAGAAATATACAAACTATTCTACTACTGTACACAAAGTACCAGTGAAAGAAGTAAAAACGCCCTTAAAAGGAAAACTAGAAAATGGTATTAATTAAACGGTAATTTTATAATTAGTATTTTTTCATTCGATCGTTTATGGCAGTGGTTCCCAACCAGTGGTCCCCGGACCACCAGTGGTCCGCAGAGGCCTAAATATGGTCCGCGAACGATTTAAATTTTATGATTGGGGATGGTGGTGAGGTGAGGAGAAGTTTCTGTTTAATTATCATAGTAAATTTTTATTATACCTACATGCATAGTGGTCCCTGCTACCAAGAATGATATAAAAGTGGTCCTTGATCAAGAAAAGGTTGGGAACCCCTAGTTTATAGGAAACTAATCATTAGGAAAGCAACACGGTCTGTGGTTCGGAGTAAAAAGGAAATAAAGGCAGCACAGACAGTGTTTTGTTTAAGTAATTCTTATTAAGTACTAAGCTGTAGTACTTAGAGATGCTTAATGAATGCTTTGTTAGTCTAGATATTTTTTTTAAAGTAAACGATAAACAATTGTTGCTACTTTTTAAGGTAGTATTGAATAAAGAGTAGTCACGCTTAAATGTCATCACATTTAAGCGAACTAATTAAATATACAAAAATATTTATAAAAACAAAAACCCCTACCGCATAAAACTAAGAAGAAATAAACAAGCCCAATAGTTTTATTGGGTTAACAGTCGGGACCTCTTTAATTTATGCGGGGTTCCTGGTAAAGATTTTGTTGATTGAAGAATTACTTATGTGTCCCGACTGTTAATCCTAATAAATTATGGGGCTTGTTTATTTTCGTTTTAGTTTTATGCAGTCGGGATTTTTTTTTTATAAATATTTTTTTATTTTTGATTTTTTTGTTAGGATTCATTATGGTAATGATATACCTTTTTGAAATCCTCGTATTGAGCTCTTGAATTTGATACCCATATTGTGGTGATTCTTTTTTAACGTCACCTATCTAAGAACACTTGGGCTGCTAATACAAATCAAACGATACCTCAATTATGTAAATCCGTTCAGCGGTTCTGGAGATATGAGGTAATAAAGAATATTACAGACATATATACAAGATACGCGCAAAAAACATAATCCTTCCTTAGCAGTCGGGAATAAAGAGTCGTTTTAATCACCTTGATCGTCAGCTGGCTATCGGCTACGTGACGTCACGTTAAATTGACTACAGTACCCTTTAGGGGATTTAAAGAAAATACCTTATAAAATATTTGAGTGTCGTGTGGAGTATCAAATGAAAGAGCATTGTTAGCACATTTCAAATATAAAAATATTAACAGATTTTTACAAACTTGAATAAAAAAATATTGAAAAGTATTATTTTCTGATGATGATATAAGCATTTGTATGATTTTTTGCTGGTTGGCTCTGCATAATAAGTATACCTAACACGAATGTTAACTTGATATATTTACCGATAATAATATACTTTTTTTTTTTCTTTTTTTTCTTTTTTTTTTATTTGCTTTATTTTTTGGTAGGAGTGAAAGTGACAACACCTGTTCAAATCAGCTGATTTATTTTATTTAATAATAAATATAATATTAAGTTTTTATTTCACAAATAAATGCTAATGTGATAACATTACCCACCAGCAAAAATAATCCTATATAAATTCACTATTTCACTTTAATTTCTTTGTGTCATCAACATGGAATCTATCAAGGAGTCGATGACTGCACTAAATGATTTATTTACAACAAAAATGAGTGAGTTTCAACACAATTTGCACAAAACAGCTTCCCCAGTCTCTACAATATCATTGGCAGCTGAATTTAATCACTTTAAAAGCCTCATTCTTTCGCTCATGAATACCTTGTAGCGGCAAGTTGAATTTCTTGCAACTGAACTAGATAGACAAGAGATCAGAAGAAGGTATAAAATTGTATTATTTCATGGTGTGCCAGAACAAAAATCTGAAGACATAAAAACTAGCATCACCTGGTTGATAGGAAAACATTTGGTGCTGCCTAATTTCTCTTCCTCAAGCATAAGGACCTCATATCTTCTGATAAGCCCAGGCCTATAGTGGTTAAGTTTACAGATGTGTCAACACGAGACATGGTTTTGTTCGCGAAGGGTAAACTTAAGGGCAGCGGTATCACCCAGTCTGAATTCCTCACAAAAGATCGTCATGATGCCTTTCTCGAGGCAAGACAGAGATTTGGGGTTGGCAAATGTTGGGCTCGGAATGGATGGATGAATATCATAGGACCAGATGGGTCGCGACATCAAGTTGAAACGAAAGCTGAAGTCATTTCTCTTTCGAGTACACATAGTAAGTCTCCAGTTGATAAAGACACTAATATTAAAGCATCCGACAAAGCAATAGTTCCTCGGGCTAAAAGACTAGTAAAAAAATAATTATTAGCTGTGTGTGTTCGGTTGTTTTTAATTTTAAACTTGTTGTTAATTTACCCTCTTGTGCTAACATCTAATACTGTTTTTTTTTAATATATTCCAAAGAAAATTAACTTATATTTGTAACGTTGATTAATATATATATTTATAACTATCAGAAATTTACTTGATACTGTATTCTTTGTTGCATTAGTATATTATTCTATGTAATTTCCTAATTGTCATCATCATTTGTCAAAGTTTATTTCCGATTATATGCATAGATAAGTTATGACAGATGCGTAGTTCGGATTCTTGTAACATAGATCAATTGATTATTTGTGGTTAATAATGTTTTACTCTTTATATTTTTGTTTTCGTTGCAACAGGGTTTGTAGAGATAGTCAACGACGCCATATCTATAAATCAGTAATCGATGAAGATGATCCAGCTAAAGTCTGGAAATTTCTTAAAACTCTTGGAGTCGGTAAAACAAAACATAGTATTCCTCAGAAATCTCTAGATATCGATTCTCTTAATAAGCATTTCACTTCTTCTAGTACAATTGATAGTACAAATAAATTAAACACCTTAAACTATATTTCTACTTTATCCACTCCTAAGGTTTCTCCATTTAAATTTAATCAATTCACTGTAAGTGATGTTAAGAGAAACATTATGGCTGTTAAGTCAGATGCAGTCGGTGCTGACAGCATTAGTCGTAAAATGAGCATTCCTTTAATAGACCTGTTGGCTCCTGTAATCACATCCATTTTGAATCGCTCAATACTCAATGGTGATTTCCCTTCCGCTTGGAAAGACGCCCAAATCCTCCCACTACCTAAGAAAAATAATCCGTCTTCCTATTCTGAGTATCGTCCCATTTCCATTCTTCCTCTGTTATCAAAAGTGCTAGAACGTCTTGTTCATAATCAACTAAGCACATTCCTTTCAAATCATAATCTAAGAGATCCATTACAATCCGGCTTTCGCCATGGTCATAGTACGACTACTGCTTTAGTCAAGATCACCGATGACATCAGGCAGGATATGGATAATCAGAAGATTACGGTGTTGACTTTGTTAGACTTCAGTAACGCTTTCAACACTGTTGATTTTGACATACTACTTGCTGTACTACGTTCTCTTAACATATCTCCTGAGGTGGTTGATTGGTTTCATTCTTACTTGTACGGACGCCGACAGCGCAGTCGAGTAGAAGATTCCTATTCTGAATGGTCCTCAACCAGTGCTGGCGTCCCTCAAGGTGGCGTGTTGTCTCCTCTTCTATTTTCAATTTTTATTAATTCTATATGTCCTAAAATTTCTTCTCTCTACCACCTGTATGCTGACGACTTAAAAATTTACGCACAAGGTAGAGTACCTTGTGCGTAAATTTTTAAGTCGTAGTCTGAGCTACCTGGTACTATCGAAAAAGTAAACAATGACCTTAATGAAATATCAATTTGGAGTAAATGTTTCGGACTGACGATAAATCCTTCAAAAACTCAATCTATTTTGATCGGCAGTCCCAGGTTACTGAAAAAAATTGATAAATCATAGATAGCGCCTGTAACAATCAATGGGGTTTTTATTCCATTTAGCGAGTCTGTAAGGAACCTACGTTTAATTTTAGACCAACATCTGTCTTGGGAACCGCAAATAAGAGAGGTAAGTGGAAAGGTTTACGCTGCTTCTGCGTCTTTGCGAAGGCTGCGCTGCTTCCTACCAATACCGACCTAAATTGCGCTGGCAAACTCGCTCCTATTACTAATTCTTGATTATGCGGTTGTATGTTTTCTTGACATTAAAGAGGAGCAATTAAACAAACTTGAGCGGCTTCAAAATCTTGGCATTAGGTTCATATTCGGTGTGCGTAAATATGATCACATTTTCGAGTTTCGAAATAAGCTTAAGTGGCTCCCGATCCGCCTTCGCAGGAATACTCACATACTTCATCTTCTCTATTCTTTGCTGCTTAACCCTTCCACTCCTCCTTACCTCAAGAAACAATTCATGTATCTTCATGACACCCACTTACGTCCTTTACGCTCCGACAACAATCTATTTCTAGAAATTCCTCTACACTCTTATTCCTATTTCACTAATTCCTTTACTATTAAAGCTGCCAGAGCTTGCCACTGTGTTCAATCATTTCAATTAGTTCATTTTTTTTATTTTTTTTTTATTGTTTTTATATTTTGTGTGTACATATAGTGTATGTATGTATGTATGTATGTATGTATGTATGTATGTATGTATGTATGTATGTATGTATGTGTGTATGTAATATTCATGTATATATCTTAATAATATATATTTATTTGTTTGTATTTTATGTATTTGATATTTTTAACATTACATGATTATGTAAGTATTACATTTAATGCACCGCCCACTTTTTACACAACTCCAACATTCAACGGTTGCCTGGAAGAGATCGCTTTAAGCGATAAGGCCGCCTTATTTTTTTTATTTTTTTCAAAATATTTTTAAGCTTTTACATTGTTTTTTTTTTAAGGTGCAATAAAGTATATTTATTATTATTATTATACTGTATTTTAATTATCTGTAGTATGCCATAGCAACTATGCTATGGCAACATTCTTCATTAATAGGCAGCCATATTTTAATTAAAATTGTATAAAAGGCGGTAGATATTTCTTTGAAGTAATTTGCCATATTGGGATGGAGCAGTGAAGGCGAGTGTTAGTTAACTCTAAAGGGGCCCCTTAAGCTTACTCCTGTGGTCGCAAGTCCCAGACACTGCTCCAAGCTCATCAATATTTGAGTATTTTGTTATTTTAAAATGTAATTAAATAAAGTAATTTATACGAACTGCAGTTTTCTTCACATCATCCAATACAGAAGACAACATGAATTCACATAACTCCAATATAAGTTAAATAAAAAGAAAGTTAAAAACTAAAACCGGACTACTAAAACACGCTCTAAAAAGTACGAAACAAGAAAATGGACTATGCTAAAATAGCCATCATCGTATGTCACCTACTGTAGCAAAACTGATAATATATTATAACAATAAAATAAAATTAAAGTGGTATACGATCACACCTATCCTTTAAACATATCTCTATCAGTATGAAGTACAAAATACATTAAAATATAATACGAGTAAGTAAGTTGTCTATTTAATAGTATAAATTTCTAATAGTTTGTAGATAATAATGTCAGCGGTGGACAGGCGGACAGTCAGATAGGCAGATAGGCGGACAGATGGACAGTCGGAAAAGCAGACAGGCGGAAAGACGTAGAGGCGGACAGGCGGACAGGAGGACAGATGGACAGGCGGATAGGCGGAGAGGCGGACAGGTAGACAGGCAGACAGGTGGACAGGGGGACAGACGGACAGGCGGATAGGCGGATAGGCGGACAGGCGGACAGGCGGACAGGTGGACAGACGGACAGACGGACAGGTGGACAGACGGACAGGCGGACAGGTGGACAGGTGGACAGGTGGACAGGTGGACAGGTGGACAGGTGGACAGGTGAACAGGTGGACAGGTGGACAGGTGGACAGGTGGACAGGGGGACAGGGAGACAGACGAACAGGCGGATAGGCGAGCAGAAGGACAGACAAACAAACAATAATTATAGATTCATTTTCCATTAATAATTTTAAGTCCCTTAACTTAACTTAACTTAGCTTCACGCTTTATCCCTAGCGGGGTAGTCAGAGAGAACGGAGCGCCAAACGCTACGGTCTCTACATACCTCTTTCGCCTCGTCCACTGTCATCAACCTCTTCATACA
>DWMY01002880.1:0-11012 GCA_018249775.1 Heliconius hecalesia formosus
ACACCAGAGCGAAGAAATGGAAATATAAATTTAAGTAAATATTTCATCTCCTCGAGTGGGGATCGAACCCACAACCAGTCGGTTTTACAGTCACACCTCGTGCCGCTGCGCCACGACTGGCCTCTAAGTTAACTAACTAATTCTTATCCTCCAATAATTAATAATATGTATGTCTTTAACAAAGACTAGGTAAGGCAAATTTTAATATATTTATTTACTGATAAATAAATTTCTGGAACTTTTCAGAAATAATGAAAAAAAATGCAATCTTTTCCGATGCTTAGTTATATTTTCTCATTAGAATTGTTTCAACCATTGGTCTTAGGATATGTTAAGCCCTCGGTTTTACTTAAATTTATGGCCTACATGGAAAACAATAACTAAAAAATTATTACACATTACATTTATTTACAAGCCATGCAACGAGAGAATGAAGACGACACTGGTCACGGCACTTATCACACTTTTATTTTTATTAGGTAAGTACAGTTCTCGACGTTTAAACTGAGTTTTGCATTTATGTGAGTGATCACTAAAAGTAAACCCAGCAAAAAACACTTTTAAAATAGAGGTTAATTATTAGAATACAATAAAAAAATGTAGTAAGAAAAGTTGTATCAATTCTTCTATATCAGACATTGCATCCTGATCATTTTCACTCTCGTCTGATGTGCCGTTTAAATTCTGTTTTATCGTCAAATCAGCTTTGTGTCCATGTTTTTTTTCTTTTTCTTGTTCTGTTTTTACTGTTTGGTTACATACCTACTGATACTTTTATAAAGTCTTATATTTTTATTGTATATACTTTTCGTTCTTATAAAGTGATAAGTGCCAATTTTATTTTTCATTTTTAATAAATTGAACACAAAAATTAAATAATATTTGAAAATGTGCGGTATTTGACAGCTGACGTCCCACCTACACTATATGTACAAATTCAAAGCTCAGCTTAGATCTCGTTGATTTTATACACCTATTTATTTAATTTTTTGTACTCTGTAATATAAAGTAAAACCACTTCATATTTTTATTATTTTAAAACCAATTTGTGAGATTGACAGGATGATTAAATTTTACAAGCTTTTATGTAAAAATGTCAGTTTGTGTGGAATCTGGCAACTCGAGTGAAGATAACTGTTTCAAAATTTTGTTCTTTATTTCTATTGTAATTTTTTCTTAGTCGCAAGTTTCATAACTGTACGTCCACGAATCCTATAGGTTTTATTTACTTGACAAATTTGAATATTTGATATTAATTTCAGGTTGATACCTGCAGGCGATTTCGAAGATCTCTTCTTAAAAAACAAAGATTTGACGCCAAGCTAAACCTTCAGCTATAGAAATTATAAGACCTTAAAGTTATATTATAAGAACTTTAAACAGTTAACGTGTTTAAAGGTAATATTTTTAACACAGTAGTTTTTAATTAGTTTTGTAAAGCGGGTCGTAAAAGGAGGTGTGATGGCAAGGGTGATCATAAAGTCCACGCAAACGAAGCTGCGGGATGCAAATGGTGATTTAATAGATTTTTACGTAAACAGATAAGTGACATTGAGACCTGTCGTGGCACAGTGACAGGTTGTGAGTGCCTTTCCCACCGATGAAATATTTTGTTAGTCTCGCTGGTAACGAAGCAAAGCGCCACTCAACACTCAATAACACTCCAGAGTTTGGCGTTGAGTGGAGAACGGAAGTGTTTTAGTAGGAACGGAGTGTCATAATACTAGGTTCTCAAGTTCCCTCCCTCTGCCTACCCTGCCATGTGTGGTATCCCAATGTGAAGCAGAAATGTGAAAAAAAAGTAACATTGAGATGATTTGTATCTTCAGCAATAGATATTACAAACTGATTTGTAGTGATTGACCTATTACTCAATTAACAATTACCTTCCGCGTTCGGTATTTACTAATAATAGACCGAGGTGTGAGGAGTATTGCACTAAATTATGCAATGATTAATTATAACGCCATCGTATTAGAAGAATTTCAATTTATAATCTGCTATTGCCTACGTGAATTCCGTGGGTCGTGGGTTTGATTTCCACTCGATACAGATTGTATTTTTTTGCAAGCTGTAGAAATGCGATATTAGCTTTATGTTGCTTATATATGAAGAAACATTGTTGTGTGTCGTGTCCTGTAAAGCAAAAAACTACTATTAAACAAAAAATATTAAGATTCTTATTCTGAATTAAAAAAAAATAGCTTCACGCTTTATCCCGCACACAGCAGGGTAGGCAGAGGGAACCTAGTGTTAAGACACTCCGTTCCCCACTTTCTGCCGAATTCTGGAGGCATTGCGTGTTGAGTGGCAGAACTCAACGCCGCGCTTAACCTTGACACCAGAGCGAAGAAATGGAAATATAAATTTAAGTAAATATTTCATCTCCTCGAGTGGGGATCGAACCCATAACCAGTCGGTTTTGCCGTCACACCTCGTGCCGCTGCGCCACGACCGGCCTCTCTTATTCCGACGATTCTTATTCTGGACTCTGGTTAAGCCGGTTAAAGGGTGCCTTTATATTAGATTTTATTCTGCCCTCTTCATATAACGCGGAACTTATTTATATTTGTTTTTTTTTTTGTATTTGAAAATAAAAAATACAATAACATAAACACAAATTTGAATAATTTAACTATGAAAATTCATAAAGATAACATTCCGCAACGTAACGCTTATCGAATTTACTTTAATAAAAACTGATGAATTAAGAAAAAAAATAACATCATATATTATTTTCATACACATGGTTATGTTCACATAGTATATATTTGTTATAAAATATTTATAAAAAATACTGCATACTAACTTTATAATAATACCATGACTGTCTATGACAGATGAAAATTATGTATTTAAGAGAAAGAAAAAAGAAAATCTAGTAAGATTTAATTCCATTTTCACTTTATGTATCTATAGTTCTAGAGAAATGTGTGCTTGGTAACGGAAGCGAGCGCCGTACTTTGTCTAATCCCGGAGAAATGCCTACATTACTTAAAATCACGGCCGCATATTCATTCCGGAAATTCATTCTGAAATCATTGCATCGGATGACGTGTATTTATTTATCTTACCATTAATGTTTTTATAATCTCGTGTCTAAATAAATATGACAGTTTCTAGACAGTTAAAGAAAAATGACATTGACAATTTCTAAAATTATAGTTTTTACTTTGTTAATTGATATATACGATGTAAAAGGAATTAATATATTCAAATTTAATTTATTTTGAATTAAATTTGTAAAAACGAATAATTATGTTTATTTATATGCGCAGAGTATGAATACGGAACGTCAATTTGCTTGACTTGGGTGTATTCAGAGGATGGCAACACTGTCAGTTGTCAATGTCAATTGTCAGCTTTTAGGGATGTAGGGGAATAACGCGTCACTTCTCTTTAGGGATGCCCGATGTTAGAAAAACATCAATGTTAGCCACATATTATGAAATTTGGCAGCTAGCATCTACAGGCAGTCCTAGTTCAGAAAAAGATCTGAAAAGTATGCATTTGTGGTTAAATCGTAAAAAATAATAACCTTAAAAAGGTGGCAAAATTTGGTATTACATCCGCTAGTTCGAGTAAGGTATCAGATGAAAAGGCTCTGGCTAAGCTAAACTTGAATTTCAGAAAACGCTCAAGACCTCCTATATTTGAACGGAGCTCTTTTTATTGTTTTACCAACATACCCTACGACCAATCCTGCCGAACGGTCTGCTGTAGATCTCAAATGATTCTGCGCTTTCAAACTCAAGCTTTCGCATGTCTTCTAAACTATAAAAAAGTACAATTAAGTCGTCCGACATTGAAAAGAAGAGGATGCACGATTGAAGACGCAAAAGTTAAGCTTAAAATGTTCTATAATTAAACGGCCCAGATCCCAGGGCCGCCAGACCTACGTCAATTTAGCAAAGCTGAAATTTTGGGGAATATTAGTCTAATAAGTAGTCAAGACAGAATGCCTACTCACTAATTTGAAAGTGGGACCCTTTTTAAAATAGTGCCAAATAACGGTATATCTCTGTCTGGGAGGATGTGTGAGCCACCGGATTGGACTGGGTACTTCAGTCTTGAAATTACCCGTAAATAATAAATGTAAAATGAAAGCCTGCTAGTATAACGTTTAAAAATTTAGTCATCACTCAGAAAGAAGAGTGTGAAAATGAGAGATGAGAAATGAAGAAAGAACGGAATGCAAGATCACTAAATGGCAAGATATTAGAACACGTGAATGAAGTGGATACTTAGGAAGTATGTTCAGTAGACATGGAAGATACGAGATGGATGTGGAAAGGTATATTGCTGCCGGTAACAGGGTTAACTGAGCCTTAGTTGCGTTGATGAAACGGCGAAACGCTGCGCGTTTGGCCGTACACAAATCGGCTTTGGTACCGACGCTGTTATACGGCAGCGAAACGTGGATATTACAGAAGAAGTATGAGAGAAAGATAAATGCCGTGGAGATATGATCTCTTCGTAGGATATATGCGTAGCCAAACCAATCCGCAATGAAAACATACACTGTGAATGTCAGGTACTAGCGAGGCTGTCACGGTGAGAATTAAGAAGAATTTGCTCAGCTGGTTTGGGCACGTCGAACGAATGAGTGATGAAAGAATGGCCAAAAAGATTTGTGATGAAAAAGTGAACGGTAAGAGAGGTAGGGGAAGACCTCGGTTGACCTGCGAACACCGTATCAAAGATACTGGAGGAAGGTCACGTAAACCAGTGGACGAGGCGAAAGAGGTATGTAGAGACCTTAACGTTTGGCGCTCCGTTCCGTTCCGTTCGCTTCCGACAATATAAAATATTTTTAAAGTTTTGTACTTTTTAGAAGTTTTTGTATTATTTGTATGTTACGTTGCCTTGCCTGTTAAATAAATAAAATAAAAATAAAAAAGTATTATGCCCTAATTTTAAACAACCTTTACGGCGGACGGACGTCTGGAGAATAGAGAAAGCCCACGTAAAGCGTCTGAAAGTAATAAATATACATTTTCAATATTATTCTTAACAACATATTTAACACTTTGGGTACCAAATGTCAAGTTTTTAGGTCACCCTGAAGACGGTTAGGTTTTTGATGAATAAATGAGTCGCATACAAATATTCCGGTTCTTAAACGTTAATATGTCACTAAGCATTTGAGTTGAATTGTTGGAATTATATATACATTATATAATTCCTTCATATGAAATGCATATGCTACAAATTTGTACATTGGTTATTTTATAAGTTATGAAAGAAAGTATAAAATACACATTGAGCGGTAGCTTAACTTGGCTGGATACGCTACGTCTTGATGTAGCTTCCATTTCGTTAAATAGAATTGTTTACGAATTTTCACTCATTTTGTAAAATAAATATTTTTTCGTCCTACATAAATATTAGACAAAACTGTGCAGCTGGTCCTTTGTCACAAAAAACCGTCCACTTACCGAGATTTCTGGGAAAAATATACTAAAGAATTAATTGTAGACGGTATTACTAAAAAAAAAAGGAAAATATTTTATACATTTTCACCCTTCATATTGATAAAATAAGTATGTTTATATGATAACATGAGTATAGTAGGTCTGAGGCAGTGAACTAGTGGTAAATCATTTGCGTTCAGTCAATGTAGTACCTATATAACTTCTTATATGTAAACCGAAATGTCTGCCCGTGATATCAAAATGACGGTGTTTTTTAATTGCATATATTTATTTAAGCTATAATAATACCCAATCAATTTTAAAAATGTTGTCTTTTAGTTGGTCTTTCTGTTTATCCGGTATTAATGTCCATTGAAAGATAGAGGATACTTTGAAGCAACATAAAGGCTATTTATTCCGAAATTCCTGCGGGATTGCGAAACTACCTAGACATATATGAAATAACAAAACATTTTTCTATTATATATAGGTTTTTTTTGCGAGCTAAATCAAATAACAAATAAAAAAAATAATTGCAAATTATTAAGTTATAGGTGTACAGATTACCATACTAAAATAACCAATCATATTCCCTAAATACAGCGGGCGAAGCCGCGCGGGAGCCCCCATTTTTAAATAAACTTATTTGATTTATATAAAGAAATAACTAGTCTAAGAGCTTAAATCGCGTTCTATCGTCCATAACCACTCGCTGTCGAAGTTACGATTAATATTGCTCATTAGGTTAAACTTCAGCTAGTTTAAGTAAGGTGAAGTAAGTTTTAATAAGGGTCGCCGGTCATTAGGGGCTCACAACGGTAATTGTTAGCGACGATACGGGCCGTGCACTTAACGATACTCTCGACGGCACAGCCTGTCCTCACAGTTTGCCTAAAATTCCTATTTTACACGTTGCTTGAATATAAATCAATTTCTGAAATCAATTATTATTATTACTACATACATCTCTAAGAATATCTATACGGATATTTGAGAACAATTATGATACACGAATCAATCATTCTTGGGAATTAAATTAAATCCTCAAATATATTTTAAAATTATAAAACTATTAATATTATGCGTTGGTATATTTCATCTAGGCCTCTTAATTTTTGTTTCCGCTCTGTTTACAGATATTTAAATTTATCGATGCAAGCATTTAGTATGGGTATAATTTTTTATAGGTGAATTATTTAAATCTTTTTAACAAATTATTTATGAATGAGAAAAAAATTAAAGCAGATTTACGTTTTTTGTCGCGTAACGCCGTAGGCAGAGAGAGTTACTTTCGTTTTAAAAGTTTCGTGTTTATAGTGTAAATTCTGAATGACTTCAACATAACCGAATACAGGTAAATAAAGATTTTTTTTTATTTAGTAAAATAACAAAATGTATCTTTCATCAAACAATCCATTCAGTATACGATAATGTTAGATTTTAAATACACTATAATATATAATAAATACAATACATCCATATTTATAACTATAACGCGTCTTCATCCGCACGGTTCAATGGAAATAACTAAGAATTATGTTCGGGAGTGGCATAGTCAATATTTGACTAAACTCCCAGGAATAAAAATTTAAGATAAAAAAAAAATTACGTATGACACATTCTAAGAGACCAGTAACTCGGACCGCAGGCATAGTTGGTTACATCAATATACAAATATTATAGCCTATAGATCCTTCCTCCAAAAATAGTCTATTCTAATACAAAAGATGCTCTATAAGTTTAATATAGATACTAGTATTATAAGTACGCGCCCGCCCACGAATCGAATAGGACGCGCGACACGACGACCAATCTAAAATAAATTTTATTATATGCTGTAAAAGGCAATTTTGATTTCTATAAAATTTAGCTTGCTAGGATTGAAAGAGAAACCTGATAGAACCGGTTATGAGGGATTCATGGACGGGTAGATGTAGGCCGTCGATAATACCCAATAAAATCTCACGATACTCCTCCTCAACCGCCACTGGCCGGGGCTACGGGTAGGTACCAACGTGATCTAATAAATTATTAACATTTTACACTTAGGAAAGAAAAATACTTATTTAGAAAACGTATAAAAATTTGAACGTAGCGGGACTCGAACCCGTGCCTCCTGGAAACCGACCAGGCGCTCTGACCACTAACTGGCTATACGTTCTCACCAAGCTACGTCGAAATTTTTATGCGCTTGTTACAACTTATTTATGTTGTTAGCATCTCTGTAGGGAGATTTTTAAAAATTTTCGCTACCCAAAGATCGAGAGAAGAGAGAGAGAAGATGGGTAATTACCCAAAGATAAAAATTTGAAAATGGTTTCCAGTAGGCGCGGGTTCGTGTCCCGCTACGTTAAATTTTTTATACATTTTCTAAATAAGTAGTTATTTATATTCCCTCAAATTGAATTTAAAAGATCAACAATCGAACGCAGTGAACAAAAAGTAACCTGAATTCGGTAACACGTAAATATAGTTTTATATACCTATGTATGTTGCTATAATTCCAATACCCACACTACTACGAGTACACGACAGATATACAACTAAGGAATAATCAAATAATATCTAGTAATTAACTGATATGAGCGAACACGGTGGATAATTACAGAGGCTTAATTATGCTCTTAAAGTACAATTATTAATGTGCCAGAAATGTTAAATATGGTTCATAGAGCATTTATGAAATAGATTCAATTCTGATTGTAGGTAATTCAATAAAACCACTGGACTAAAATTGATTTGATTTAAATAATTTCAATGGATTTCAGTTTACTTTTACCTTTATTATCTTCCTTAAATATATTAAAATGTTTTTTATTAGTGTTATTTAACATATACTTTAAGTTTATAAGTTAAGCAAAAAAATTTTTTTTTATAATTAGATGTTTATAGTAGAAGGAAAAACCAAATAAAAAAACTAATATACACAATTAGATATATTTTCGACATTTTTTTTCAAAGAATCAAGACACGCGACAAGTTCTCCAGCCAAATTCAAAAAATAAAAAAGAACATGATAGGTGGCATAAGCAATTTTACACGAACCACTTTTATCTACTTCTCACCTCATAACTTTTATTTTTTCAAGCTCGAGCTTGTAAACTATTCACATAGTTCAAACAGTTATATAAATATATCAAAGTTCAAAAAATTGGCAATTTTGTGAGAGACTCACTCCCTCATCATCCATCTTATAAATAACCTAGAAAAGTTCTAAGTTAGTTAAGTTAAAAGTTCTAAGATGTAATTTAAATAATGTAGCTCTTTTATTGATATTAATATGCTATCCAAATTAAAATTAAATCAGCCTCACGCCGTATCCCGCACACAGCAGGGTAGGCAGAGAGAACCTAATGCTAAAACACTCCGTTTCCCACTTTCAACCGAATTCTGGAGGCATTGCGTGTTTAGTAGCGGAACTCAACGTCGCGCTTTACCCAGAGCGAAGAAATGGAAATATAAATTTAAATAAACATTTCATTACCTCGAGTGGGGATCGAACCCAGTCGATTGTATAGTCAAAATTTGTGCCCCTGCTGGCACGTCTGGCCTTTATATCTTTATATACTTTCCAAGATTTCAAATTAAAAAGTAATGCATATCTATATTTTTTACTAAAAGTAACATATACAAGTAAAAATAGGTTTAAAAAAAGACAAAAATGGAATATTTTAGACCTCTGATATTTTGAAAGTAGTAATTTTATGTATGGAAAAAAGCACAAAAATAAAGCACAATGTAAATATGAGAATAAAGTGATTTTAATAATTGGTCAAAAGTGTGTTTCGTTGTAATGCTACTCCTTCTAGACCGTTAAGCCTACAATTCTGAAATTTTGCAGGAAAGTGAAGTAAGTAGTTTGGTGATAATTGTAATTATAGTTTTTAAGTAAATGGTCAAAATGTGTCCCATAGAGTTAAGCTGTGTGAACTTTGACTAACCTAACCCAGCGCGTGCGGGCAAAACAGAAAGTTTCGCTCAGCTCTACCTGCCGTGCACAGGATGTGGCGGGTCCTAATAACTATGCATTATTTATTTAAAAATAGTGCCATCCCTCCAAATACATAAATGTGAAATGAAAGCCACGTTCAATATTAAATAATGCGGCGCTCTCAACTCCACCGACAAAAGAATCCAGATCTATATGTGTGCCAAATTTTGTATTCACTCGAGATGTAATGAACCTCAAGATTTAATTTAATTGTTTTTTTCTGTTTAATTATATTAATAGTATCATTAGACAGGAAAAACTCCATATTATATCCAGTACAAACACTATCCCACCAAAAACATAATCGTGAAATCACAGAGAAGTTCAATATTCAAGCGCCGGATTATTCAATATTCAACTTGGCTTTGGCATTTATGTTTTTGGTAGGATTTATTAATATCTTAAAATATACAGTGCTTTTCTCTACAATTTTTATTACTCTAAAGCTATTAATTAATCCATTACTGTTTAATATTTGGCACACGTGTCTTTAAGCAGACATTGGCAGAATGTTCTTATGATTTTTAGTAATTTTTTTAAGATATAGAGAAAATATATTCAAAATATAAGTGGAATTCACTGAATTTCCGCTTTCAATTTTATTATCGACGAGTTTTACCGATCCTATAAAACCGAAAGATTTTCACTAAGGCTATGTATATACAGGTCGTAATCAGACTTTTTGTTTATGTACAACAAGTGCATAAAATATTTTTGCGAAGAAAATACACTGCGATCGTGTTAACAGTAAATATCATAGAAGTTGCGAAACATTTTATGTATTGTCATCGATTGTGCGATCGTAAAAGGAGTTTTATTGCATCCAGTGCTTATTATTGTCCCAGTTTAACGCTGCCGCGATACGACACAACTTCGGTCTGCTACCAGAAAAAGTTTTTCCAATTGCTACTGAATTTCTGTTTGCGAAACATCAAAAAATAACTGTATTGAAACTTATCTATATAATATGTTATGATTGATGAATCTATATCTATCTATATCTATAAAAAATCTATATAATCAGCTAATTAATTACGAAATTGTAGCTTAATATTGCAATTAAAAAGAGACAAATTAAACTGAAATATAATTATTGCATTTAACCTTTAAGAACTATAATGAATTACATAACCCTTAAGACTATAATGCGTGTAAAAACAAGTAAAACTTTGATTGTAAATTCTCGGAGATATTAGTTACTACTACTTTCGTAACTGAACTAAAATTAGAAAGTATAGTATACTAAAAACTAAATGTACCTAGTTGTTTCTAGACCCGTAAAGCCTTTTGGGGTTAATATATAAATTAGAAAAATAAAAGCAGCTTCACTCATTTTATTACGTTCATCTATCCCGCATAAAGCAGGGTAAGTAAAGGTAAACTTGGGTTAAGATACTCCGTTCCACACTTTTCGCCGAATTTTTCGGGCATTGCGTGTTGAGTTGCGGAACTCAACGCCGGGCTTTTTGTCTTAGTGCCAGGAGTTCGATCCTTCGCGTTACAGTTACACCATTGTGTAAACCTGCGCCACGGCGGCCTCAAAGCTGACAAATTAAACTCATTCAAAAAATAAGTCCCGCCTCGTTTCTTGCGCCGGTTCGTCTCAG
>DWMY01002881.1:0-11012 GCA_018249775.1 Heliconius hecalesia formosus
ATGTTTTCCTCCGAATTTGATTTTTTTTCGCACAACACTTCCTTACGTCGCTTGGATCCTATCACCACTGAGATTAGCCGCGCATCGTAAACAACTTCACGGCAAATACTTATTTAGTACTAAGTGTAGAATAACACTTTAAAAATGTTTAAAACTTCACGGCATTTTGGGTAGCGTACTCTTATCGCTTGCGTACTCATAGACCAGGTTACCCTATAGTTATAAAAGGATATGTAACATTTATAATGTACGACAACATATTATAGTATTTAATCATAATAATAAGTAAAATGTAAGGCATATTTAGATAGGAATATATAGATAGAATAGAATAGATAGAAAATAAGCTATACATATTACATAAGTTAAGATAAGTAGTCCTAACTCTACCTATAAGCTAATATAAAATCTCTAAGTACAAGCAAAGTTAAAAAAACATACATGATGACATTCAAATAAAATATAAGTAACTGAAAATAAATTTGAACCCTTCCGGTCTGTCCGAAATATGAGACATAAAAAAGCAAGATACAAAAGTCTCCGGTTACACCGGAGGTGAGTGGCTCAAAAAAAATCCACAACCGTTTACAATCCTCAATCATTAATGTGCCGCTTAAATCAAATAAATCAGCTTCACGCTGTATCCCGCGCACACACTAAAGAAATAATCTTATCAATGTCCCCATAGATTTGTTGTTTGATTTTGATGTTTTTACGCACCTCGATTTTCTCATAAGTATGTCAATGATAAGTTGATGTGAAGGCCACAATTTCGATATTTTTGATATATTGCCTGTTGCATTTTTAATTTAAATCTTTTCTTCTGAGTGGACCCATGAACTTTTGTCATTTAGTTATTTCTAATAATGTTAACAAGCGTTCGACTCTAAGCACGACAATTGTGGGTTCGCGTCCACTCAACACGCAAACTGAATGATTCAGCGAAAAATAGGAAATAGGATTATCCGATCGGGTTTTAACACTAGGTTACCAGGTTTCCTCTGCCTGCCCTACTTTGTGCAGGATACAAAAAATGTTATATAAGTAATTTTAAAGTAACATCTTTATGTCAATCACTTATCAGATAACATAAAGCAATTATAGAGATAAAGAAAGTTAAACGAGCAATAACGCGGATCTTAAAGATAATTCGCAAATTCGATAATTGGAAATTTTTATTTTTGGTTATATCGATATTATTAAACTTTACATCAGGCAGGCAGGTTGAGTTTCCTACTCAACCTGCCTGCCTGATGCAAAGCTTGCAAAACATGCAAACGCAGACCTTGGCAGCAGCCGGGATTAATGCCAGGAGGAAGAAGCTTAAACTTTGCGTCACTGTAAACATATGTTTTATTAGGTATTTCAGAATAAATATAATTGTACAATAGGCTATTTGAAAAGATTCTAAAAACTGTTTCAAATGAGTTATTTGTGATCAAAAAATCTATATAATATATATACTTCGTCATTTGCATTGGTTACAGCGATGACGGCCATATCGTTACCTTTGTTAACATATTTACATATGTACTTTATCGAATTCACAGAATTACAGTATTCTACATTGATGTGAGCTTCAAAAGCTTTGGACAATATTGGCG
Source organism: Heliconius hecalesia formosus (assembly GCA_018249775.1). NCBI lineage: Eukaryota > Metazoa > Arthropoda > Insecta > Lepidoptera > Nymphalidae > Heliconius > Heliconius hecalesia. The sequence goes on from DWMY01002881.1 coordinate 1,605, forward strand.
AGTATGGCACATTCCAACGATATATCAACATTTTGTCTTGTGACTATCACAACTTCAGTACATTTTAAAGTTTTATTACAAAAAAAAGTGGAACAAGATCGACATATTAATGGATATGACATTGCTGAAGAACTGGATGTTGATCATAATACAGTTTTACGTAATTTACGAATGTCTCGGTACAAGAAAAAAACTTGATATTTGGGTACCACATGATCTCACTGAGAGAAACCTATTGCAACGTGCGTGCCATTTGAAATTCTTTGTTAAAACGTAACAATTTCGAACTATTTCTTAAATAGTTGATTACGGATGATGAAAGACTTACGATTAGACTACTTAAGAATGTGCGAAAAAGATCATGGCCGATCATGCATGGACAAGCCACACAGACCTTGCACCTTGCGAGTTGTAATTAATCATGATAAGGGATTGGACTGTTTAAGATTAAATAATTTAATTAAACTTATCATATTCCTTCATTAGTTCCTTATATTCAATCGATAAACATTTTAAGTAATCAAGAATATTTCAATAAAAGGTTATTTTTATTAATTATGTGTCGCTTATTAAAATTGACTAATAGCTTGGGTTCATGAAGGTTTGCTGCTGTCAGATAGATATTTGGTATTTGAAGGACTAGATGAACCCTTACAAAAGTGTGTGATAATACTATTGCTCTGCTCAAATATTAGGGTTGGCCGGTGGTGGTCGTCGACTACGTTGCTTGTGGTGCAACTTTGTAGGAAATACTATATCAATCACGAATCCTTTACTGTATCTTTTTGTATGTATTGTTAATACGACGACAACTTGTCGACGACATGGTGTCATGTGGGGCGTTGCTTGTGGTCTTAGTTTGCTGATCACTGAAGACTCGTATGTAAGTTCCTGAGATTTATTGGTTGTCAGGGTGCGTTAGTTTCCCTCCTTTTCGTAACACTTTCTGATAAGGTCCATTCTTTTTGCTTGCTTATGGACCAGATATATAGTGTTGAGGTAATCTATAGGTATAGTAGCACCTATGTTACCTGTGTATCATCCCGCACGTGGCAGGGTAGGCAGGTAACCTGGGAACCTGGGAACCTAGGAACCTAGTGCTAAGACACTCCGTTCCTATTTAGACACTGTTGTTCCTCACTTCCCGCTGAACTCTGGAGATATTTCGTGTTGAGTTCTGGAAATCAAATCCGTGCTCTGCCTCGATATCAGAACGAGAAAATGAAAATATTAAATATTTCATTTCCCCGAATAAGAATCGAACCAAAGACTTTCTCTTCTTTGAGTAACAGATTTAGCATACCGATTTTTTGCTTATTACAGGGACTTTGTCTAGCTAATATAAGGTAAGGAATATATTTTTAACACGCTTTTATTAGGTCGACCTGTAAGTTGCAGTCTGTAACAAATTAGGTAACCAATTATGTAATACAACTTAAGAAACTGTACTTGGCCCACATTGTATCATCATGAAACTTGGCACTAATACATAACTTGTGTGTGACGACACAATAACATGGTATCAATTATCAAGCTGGTCAGGTGATGAAGCCAGGACCTGAATAGTGAAACTCTTCAGAGGTTCCTAGTCAGCCACTAGAGTTTAGGTTCATATTACTTATAGCTCCGAGTACAATATATAACATTTATAGCAAGGACGACCCCTTGCTATTATGCTTGCAAAACACGGCGTTTAATTTCGCCACTTAACACGGAATGCCTTCAGAATTCAGCGAAGTGAGGAACAGAGTGTCTTAACACTAGGTTCCCTCTGCCTACCCTGTTGTGTGTGGGATACAGCGTGAAGCTAGCTGATTACTTGTTAAGTTACCAAAAGTACCTCTAATTATTAAAAAAAAAAATATCTACTTAACAGGTTCGCTTAATGCCATATTATTAGATTTTATCGTATTGTAATTACAATGACACATTCTATATATAGAGTTTAATATAATAATTATCGCTAAGGGACATGGCGGAGCCAAATTTTTGACAGAATTTTTGTAATACATTTTAAATTTCATATCATTTGTTCTGTTGAATGAATTGAGGTGCCGTCATGGCGCAGTGGTATAAGGGTCTGACTATATCGCAAAGTTTGGAGGTTCGATCCGCACTTAGAATGATGGCACTAAGCGGGCTAATTCCCTTGATCTGAGGAGTGCGTAAGGTGGCAAAAGTATACGAGGCAAAAGGGGAAAGCCGCAAGACTTCCTCCACACTAGGAGGGAGTAGAGCCAGACGTCCCATACGTTGGAAGAGCTGGAGGTGCGTTTCGGCTGCATCGAGGACCTGGAACCCGAGAATATGGAAAACGTCGACCTGAAGGGCATGGTAATTTACGTAGAGAGCAGCAGCAGCAGCAGTAGACAGCAGACAGCAGGAAGAGCCAGCAGGATTGGAGGGAGGGTGGGGGCAGAACTAACGTGCGTAAGAAAGATGCCGAAAAACGGGCCAGACGCTACGCTTTATCGTTTTTCTGTACAGCCTTCCATGCTTTTCGCGCTCTTACCGGCCATGGGGGCTATGGAGAATATTTGGTAAAGAATACTGGCCATTACTTTCCAGAGCTCACATAAACAACAATCCCAGACATAATGTAAAACAAAAAAAAAATTATAAACACCTCGTTGACATCTGTTATTATATGACTCCAAACTATTACCACTCGATACTGTTACTGTAAAGAAAAATGGTAGTACCAACGTGTAACAAAAAAGGATATATAAATATATTTATAAAAAAAATAGATAAATAGTTAAAAAAAAACAAATAGGTACTACCATCATAAGTAATAAGAAAGTATAGTTATGAAAGGATAGGATATTATAGTATTAAATCATAATAAAAAGTTAAATGTAAGGCATTTTTTTTGCAATAAGTTATAGAATTAAGTTGATAGGAAATAAGTTATAGATATTACATAAGTTAAGATAATTAGTCCTTACTCTAACTATAATCTAATATATAATCTCTAAATACAAGCAAATTTAAAAAGAAACATACGTGTTAACATTCAAATAAAATATGAGTAACTGAAAATAAATTTGAACCCTTCCGGGCTGTCTTAAATATGTAACAAAAAAAGCAAGATACAAAGGTCTCCGGTCACACTAGATTTGAGTGGCCCAAAAAAAACCATAATTCGGAAGTATCCGAATGGATCTTAACACTAGATTACCAGGTTCCTGCTGCCTGCCCTGCTATGTGCGGGATACAGCGTCGTGAAGATGACATAAAAATGTTATATAAGTAATTTTAAAGTAACATCTTTATGTCAATCACTTATCTGATAATATAAAGCAATTATAGAGATATAGAACATTAATCGAGTAATAACACGGATTTTAAAGATACTTCGCAATTGCGATAAATCAAAATTTTTATGTTTGGTTATATTGATATGACTAATCTTTGCGACACTGTAGAAATATGTTATACTAGAGCCCCGCCCGCGGGCCCGTCGCCCGCTTAAGTTACATGATTATTGATCTAATAAACAGAAATGTCTTCTAATATAATTTTTAATTTATTCATATTAGAATATTACAGATTAAATGTAATAAATATTCTAATATGATTTTTTCACTACATTATCGTAATTTCTATAAGGACTTTTGATTGTTTTGAATTAAAAAATCCGACCAATGTTGATTATATATAAATAGTTGATTAATTTACATAAAGCTAATTATTTCTTATCTCTATATATAATTTTTTAATTTCTTGTCTGTCTGTATGTGTGGTCACGCTAATCTCCGAAAGTACTGAACCGATTTACTTAAAACCTTCACCAATTGCTTTGGTTTAACTCACCTTAACATTAAAAGTTTGGTAGATAAAAAAATCGGTTCATTAAGAAAAAGTTATCGTCATTTGAATGAACTCGAGGCATTAGTTTGCCTGCGAATGTTATATAGCAATCGCGCTGGTGAGATTCCTGGCTAAAGAATGATATTCGATACGTCTTAGTTATATGACAATTGATAACAATTTGCAATATTAATTTGGAAGAGTATTAAAAAAATATATATATATTGTTGAAAAAAAATTACCTTTGTATATTAATTATTCAGATCAAAAAAGTATATTATTAATTAAAAATAGCAAAAAAGGTTAATATTGAAAATCCAACAATTCCGCCCGTAGAAGGTGAAAAAGCTCCTTCACCCGCCATGTCTAAAGTGGAAAAAAAATGTGTAGGCGAAATTGATTTAAATGTTTTATTAAAATTTATTAAGCCCTACGATGGGTCAAGGGATGCAATAAATTAATTTTTAACTAATTGCAATTTTTAACTAATGCAATAGACATTATTTATATACTATTTATAATTTTACAATTAGCTATTTCAAATAGCTTATTTAAAAAAATAGGGTATCTATCCTGATTTTACTAAAATAAAGGCGAAGCCACGGGTTAGTAGTTTAAATATTCCTTCAAATAGGATTCCTATAAAATTCCATAGTCGTATTATTCATGTAGGTAAATGTCTATTATAATTGTATCATTTATAGAAAAATGTGGAAAGCGAAATATTAAGGGTAAAAAAAATACAAAAAAGTGTAAAGTATTGCAATTTCGTATATTTTATTCAATTTCAAAGAAAATTTAAATTTTACTATTTAAGCGTTAAGCTAAGATCTGTGCCATCCAGTCGCGGTAGGCACTGATTCTCACAAACACATCAGGGGCACCAACGGCGCATGGTATTCCCCAAGATACGATGCCCATCTGCTCGTTTCTGTCGGCGCGAATCAAAGGACTGCCAGAATCACCCTGAAATAATATGTTTTATAAAATTAAAGTTATAAAACCAGTGGGGGCCAGTCGTGGCGCAGGGACACGAAGTGTGATTAAAAAATGGACTGGTTGTGGGTTCGATCCCCACCCGAGGAAATGAAATATTTATTTTCATTTATAGTTTCACTTCTTAGCCCTGGTGTCGAGGCAAAGCGCGGCGTTGAGTTCCGCTACTTAACACACAATGCTTCCAGAGCTCGGCGGAAAGTGAAAAATGATGTGTCTTAACACTGGTTTCCCTCCCTTCGTGGAGCTGATTTAATTTAACTTTTTAAAGTTTTAAAACGAATGAAGACGCCGTGGTATAGCACTTCAGCATCTGACTGCAAATCCAACGGTTGTGCAACGTTATTACCATTTCCTCCCTCACTTTCACAAGAAAAAGCGCGGCGTTAAGGTCCGGCAATCAATATACAATATCTAGGTCTAAGTTGTAAGTCTTTGCTCCCCAAGAGATATGCAGGGTACAGCGTGAACGGTAAAAGAATCAAATTAATAACTGTCACGTTTAGGAAAGAAAAATACTTATTTAGAAAATGTATAAAAATTTGAACGTAGCGCGTTTTCTAAACATATTTATTTTTCTATCCTAAGTGTGCAATAACACTTTATAAATGTTAAAAACTGTCACGTTTACAATCAGACGGTGTTCCGTAGCGCCACAACTGCCCCAAAAGGCAAAGTCTATAGTCTCATAAGATGAATAATTTCTCTAGATGTGTTCTTATCACAGTGTACTTACGTGGCAAGTTCCTTGTCCGGCTGCGTGATAGGTACATACTTCGATGTGTGGTTCGACAACAGGAACATTATTTAGGCCTAATTCGGCGGCTTTCACAGCGACATCCCTTTTACAAGCTTCACCATCTATTACTTGAGATTTTAGAGTAAACAATGTATAGGATGTTGATCCACCGACCTGAAAACGTAATTTAAAAGGTATTTTATTTTAATACTAACTAGCTAAAGTTGGAATATCCGAAATTTAATTCCCAGTTTTTCCCTACACTCTCTATGGACTTCCTTACTTGCTCTATAACTGTGTTTTTATTACATACCACATATCTACTGTCAGCGTAAACACGGTATGTCATTGGTTCGATTCTTATTCGGGGAAATGAAATATTTAATATTTTCATTTTCTCGTTCTGGTATCGAGGCAGAGCACGGAATTGAGTTCCATATCTCAACACGAAAAGTCTCCAGAATTCGGCGGGAAGTGCGGAACAATAGTGTCTAAATAGAAACGAAGTGTCTTAACACTAGGTTCCTAGGTTCCCAGGTTCCCTGCCTACCCTGCCACGTGCGGGATACAGTGTGAAACTAGAAATATCTAATATATCTCGTCTACAATCTGATAGTTTTATATATGGATAATATTTTATTTTTAGAGTAAGAGAAATCGAAACATGGCTACCCAGATTGAAGTAATGAAAGCAAATCGAATAAATGAATATGAATCTAAATATATATTTTCAAAGAGATAGACGATAATTAGTTATTAGAATTATTATACACTTCATAATGACTTACAGAAGTTCTTCCCCATCCGCTGACGGACGTGGTGACCCCAGCATCGACCCAATCGAAGTTTAAGGCAACTAAGCCAATGTTACTACTCAAACCGATAACATGGCGGGAGACAAGGAAACCAATATCATTCTTCAGGACAGGCGCAGGCTGATAGTTTGGATGGGAAATGTTACGAGAGAAATAAATACCGTTGTCTACTGAAAACCAATTAGCGCTGCCAGCGTAACCTACAAGGGACCTGTTGAAGATACAAGATTAATAATACAGTATTTGGAAATTGTCCGACTTGTACAAATACTGTGGGGTACCGCTACCACTATTTGGAATTTAAAGTTATGCTTTTGGTTTTCCGGAATAATGTAAGGTGGAATTAAATATCGAAATTAAGTTCTTAATTCTGGGACAAATACTTCTGTTGACTGTATTCAATAAAATTCGTAATTTTCTCTGAATATAAAAATAATTAATATGAATAAAAAAAGAAATACTTATCCAAATATCTAAATAAGATAAATACAACCTCGATTCTTTATATGTAGCTACTAATACTAAATGTCTTACTTACGGGCTCAATGTTTGGATAATGAAAGCACTTTCTATACAATGGGCGGCGGTCAGCAAGTGAGTGGGGGTAACTAGAGATGCACCACAAAGTAAGCTTCTGAACCTCATGCCTATAGTGAGGGCTACCATATAAGGAGTGGTCTCTCCAACAGAACCTCCGATTATACGTGACGATGCACCTGAGTGGTCGAAGTATATGGACAGGTCATCCTTAGAAGCTGGGAGAGCTGAAACAATATGTGTATTAGCGTTGATAAATGAGTATGGATAGATAAGTATGGATGAAATTTGGTCGCAATTACCTATATAAAAATAACAATATTTTTTAGTTATACTAATTTGTCTCTTTTATTAAGGTTATTCTTTACATAAGTTATATTGTTTACACTTTTTACTTTTGCCAGTAAATCTCATATGTATATCCGATCACTGGAACTTTACTTGTAGGTGCCCAAAAACAGAGCATGGGCTAAACTATCTTTTAATAAATAATTAAAATATTAGGTATAAGTATGAAGATGATCTTAATAATATGCAAACTTGAGTGTTAAACAATCTAAATGACCGTGGTCTAGGCTAAGACAAAGCGCGGTGTTGAATTTTACCATTATACACACATTGTCTCGAAAATTCAGTGAAAAGTAGAGAACAGTGCTTTAACCCTATTCTATACAGGGCAAGCTGAAATAATATAAAAAATATACTTCTGTATCTTACCATAGGAGCCAATGAAAAGCGTTAATACCAAAAATCCTACTTTGAGTGCCATTTTAAGACTGTCTGCAGTATGTTTAACCTCTTCCTCTATTTATATGGCAATATTAGATATAATTGTAATTAATCAAGATAAGGGATTGGACTGTTTAAGATTAAATAATTTAATTAAACTTATCATATTCCTCCATTAGTTCCTTATATTCAATCGATAAACATTTTAAGTAATCAAGAATAAAAGGTTATTTTTATTAATTATGTGTTGTTTTACACCACATATTTTAATTGTCTATGCCTTTTCGATCCTGTAGTTTCCTTAATTAAGCTATTAGTTGAAATTGAAGTTACGTCACTCGCTTATTAAAATTGACTAATAGCTTGGGTTCATGAGGTGTTGCTGCTGTCAGATAGATATTTGGTATTTGAAGGATTAGATGAACCCTTACAAAAGTGTGCGTGATAATACTATTTCTCTGCTCAAATATTCGGGTCGGCCGGTGGTGGTCGTCGACTACGTTGCTTGTGGTGCAACTTTGTAGGAAATACTATATCAATCACGAATCCTTTACTGTATCTTTTTGTATGTATTGTTAATACGACGACACCTTGTGACATGTTGTCATGTGGGGCGTTGCTTGTGGTCTTAGTTTGGTGATCACTGACGACTTGTATGTAAGTCCCTGAGATTCATTGGTTGTCAGGGTGCGTGAGTTTCCCTCCTTTCCGTAACACTTTCTGATAAGGTCCATTCTTTTTGCTTGCGTATAGACTAGATATACAGTGTTGAGGTAATCTATAGGTATAGTAGCACCTATGTTACCTGTGTATCACGATCTTCTCGCAAAGCGAGTCGTCTGTTGGGCTGAATAGATTCCATCATAAACTTCGTACTTGTCTGTTACGTCCAGCGGACATCTATATGATCTCGCTAGCTCTTGACTGATGGCCGTCACAAGATTTGGATTATAATGATGAGATGATAATGATGAAGTCTTGTGGGCCTTTTGTTAACACTATTTATCAGAATAAAGGTAATCGTGCGGACTCTGATCTTTCCATCTCTTGCGTAAGTTAAAATTATCTTACTCCTACTATATTACTTCAGCTACTGAGTTGTAGTTGCTATTAGTTCACTATTGGAGATGAAATTGTTGACCATCCAGTGGACATACCGTAGCTGGGACGCCGTTCACTCATTATATGATCGGTGGCTCCCAATACTCACAGATGTTTGTTGGGATGTTGGCGTTTTGAAAGTCGTACATTAAACTACAACGAGGATCGGGACATCCAAAGATGTTATATACTTGTGTGGGACTTTTCCTTCAGTTGATTTGTTGTCCCTATACGATGTTATGTTTACTACTTTAAGCCGCTATGAGTAGGCAGTTAGGCGGCTCCCCCGTCAGATATTTCAGCTTGTTATTCGTATACGGCGGCTTTCTCTTCTTTGAGTAACAGACTTAGCATACCGATTTTTTGCATATTACAGGGACTTTGTCTAGCTAATATAAGGAAAAGAATATATTTTTAACACGCTTTTATTAGGTCGACCTGTAAATTGCAGTCTGTAACAAATTAGGTAAGCAATTATGTAATACAACTTAAGAAACTGTACTTGGCCCTCTTTGTATCATGGTGAAACTTGGCACTAATACGTGACTTAGGTGACGACACAATAACATGGTATCAATTATCAAGTTGGTCAGGTGATGAAGCCCGGACCTGAATAGTGAAACTCTTCAGAGGTTCCTAGTCAGCCACTAGAGTTTAGGTTCATATTACTTATAGCTC
>DWMY01002882.1:0-11012 GCA_018249775.1 Heliconius hecalesia formosus
GAGTATATTGAAATGTTATTTTCCATATTTTCTTAATTAATAAAAAAATATACGCAATAATTGTCGCCCTTCATTATCTTAGGGAAACATGATGTAATTAATACCTTATAATAGATTGATATTTGTAAGCATTTATTTAATTAGATAATTTAGTCGTTTCAAAATGATAATTTAAATTAGTATTTAGAAAACAGATTTAGCAAAGACTTAATATCATGGGTTCATTATTTCACTTAAAAATAAGGATGATTTCATGTTTAAATAGTTTTTTGTATGTTCTTAATATGATTATAATCATCATTTAACAGGTAAATAACTAGGATAAACATTAATTTTAAGATTGACCTTCTATTATATAATATTTTACTTTAAAACATAAGGCAAATCGCGTATTTCATCGCCTATTCTCAGTCAAACCGAATCAGAATAAAATATTTCTAATGATGGCAACCTTTGCTCGCGGCAGCCATTTTCCAGGCAGCCATGTGTTTTAGTGATGAGAAAAAAAATAAGCTTTAATTTGATATATAATTCATTAAAAAAACACATGAGTGCATATATTAACATTAAGTGACCTCTTTAAACCAGGCAACCCTGGACTTGCGGCAGACTGAGAGCTGGCAACCATTGTTTTTCCAATTCCTTATGCGATTTTCTCTCAAATGATGTGCGATTCACATAAAAAACATATGAGTGCAATTTTCTCCAAAAACGAGTTACGAAAAACATTAATAAAGGTGATTGCGGCAGGATTTTTTTGGGCAACCCTAGTGTAATCTATTCTACTATCATGTATCATTCTTAAATATAAGTTTTATTAGAAAATCTGATCCCTACAGTTTTAAGCGATGAGATCTCCACCTACTAGCTTCTGTGTGTGTAAATGTTAGAACAAAACAAGCATTCATATATTGTCACTTACCTCGCGACAAGGTTACCAGCGAGCCCCTCTGAAAACATAATGTAAGCTAACGCGTTGAAGTTATTATATCTGTGGAATAGGAATATTTTACTAATTTTGTGTGTTTTTCCTAAAGACAAATCATTTATTCAGACAAAAACGGTTTGTTTTATGTAATTTTATTATTTTTTATCTTCACACTGTATCCCGCACTTAGCAGGAAAGGCAAAAGCACTCTATTTTTAGGACACCGTTCCCCGCTTTTCGCTGAATTTTGGAAGAATTGCTTGTTGAATGGCGGAACTTACCAGAGTGAGAAAGTAAAAGTATTATCTAAATATTTCATTACCTCGAATGGGAATCGAACCCACAACCTGTCGCGTTTACAGTGGCACGCTGGTTGCTACGCCGCTGGCCTCTATTTTTATTGTTGCCTAATAAGACTAATATACCCACAGTATCCCGTAATTAATGAATAATCCTTGAAACACCTTATAGCAGGCTTGTTGGAATCCAATAATAATTGGATGCCGAAAATAAATTCCAAAAATATCGTCGATATTAAAAATATCTATAATATATAGATTTTAAAATTAGCTTCACGCTTTATTCGCACACAGCAGGGTAGGCAGAGGGAACCTAGTGTTAAGACACTCCGTTCCCCACTTTCTGCCGAATTCTGGAGGCATTGCGTGTTGAATGGCAGAACTCAACGCCGCGCTTAACCTCGACCCCAGAGCGAAGAAATGGAAATATAAATTTAAGTAAATATTTCATCTCCTCGAGTGGGGATCGAACCCACAACTAGTCGATTTTGCAGTCACACCTCGTGCCGCTGCGCCACGACCGGCCTCATATAGATTTTTTTCCTTTAAATGGCGGATTTATCTCTTCGTTTCCCGCTTACAGTCACACACAATCAGAAGTTAGTTGACTGTTATAATCCAAAATTTCAATCTACTAAGAGTGTTTTTATTGTATACTTTACTATACGAAATTTAAAAGATTTCTTTGATGTTAATGCATGCATGTTACAAAATATGTAATAAGAAATAAATTAATCGAACGGACTCTGGAGAGATCGTCCTTTTACGGTTTCAGGGGCTTAAGCTTATGCCATTGTAGGTAGGTGCATACTTTTTTTGTATTCGGATTGACCTTCAAATAAATTCTATTTCATTTGAAGTAAAGATTGAAAAAGCTTTTGTTGCTTATATTTAGACTGTTTCAAAGCAAAACTCAAAGGCTTATTATTGTATTACAATCTATATTTACCAGTAAATATATAAAAAATCTAGTCCTTAACTAACAACTTCTGTAAATTTTAATTGTAAATGTATTTAAATAAGAGACATTAGACAGTAAGACAATTAGAATTATTATTAACTGACATAATAATAATAATAATTTTCTATAGCTTCAATAATATCTTTACTGTAAATAACTCCTCTGATCCATTTATACACTACACTTTCAGTAGCACCACGTTTAAAAGGACCTCCTTCGACACTCATCCCTTTCATCAAAGTTTGCTCAATAATCTGATCACTTGCAATGCCAGAAAAATTATTATCCGAACGCCTAGATGTGAAATATCCTTTCAAAAATTTTTGGAACTCCGTCGGGTCCATTTTATACTGTAATTCTTTCATATCTTGTAGATAAATTTGTGAAATATATGGTCAAACATATTTTTTTATAATAATTTGTTTAAACAATGAAAAAATGGAATGCACAAAAAAATTTTGGGTAAACATTGCAATTTATAGTTTAAGAAACAATATCCCACATCGATCGTATTAATTCATTCACTATAACTCTAATCCGAGGTGAAACCCCCAGGCGCTCCACTAACAGTAATAGTAGAGTTTCATACGTTTTCCCGGAAAAGGAAACAGAACTTCACGGAAAGAACTTGAGCTGCTCTTTTTATTGAGAGATAAAAAATCTTTCGTATAGGCTCCTACCTATTCCAATAACACGCTTTTTTAGTTATTCAATTTATAAAAACGATATTTTCGATAAAAATACAAATGTATCACGAAAGATTATACCAATATTTTTTTACGAAAATATTTTATTTTTGTGAAAGAAACACAACGTAATTATCTAACAGGAACCACGCTTATATTCGGGATATCCGAGCCTTCATTTCCTCTTATTGTTTATATGTCAAGTTATATAGAAATTCACTTCGTCGCTAATAGCCACAAATGGCTTATCCTTTTTCATTTTTCAGCTTCACGCTGTACTCCGCTTATAGAAGTCTAGAAGGAACCTAGTGATAAGACACTTAAAAAAAAAAAATTGGCTTCACGCTTTATCCCGCACACAGCAGGGTAGTCAGAGGGAACCTAGTGTTACGACACTCCGTTCCCCACTTTCTGCCGAATTCTGGAGGCATTGCGTGTTGAGTGGCAGAACTCAACGCCGCGCTTAACCTCGAGACCAGAGCGAAGAAATGGAAATATAAATTTAAGTAAATATTTCATCTCCTAGAGTGGGACTCGAGTGGGACGTGGGAGTTAAGACACTTCGTCCCCCTTTTCTTTCTTCCATTCATTGCGTATTGAGTTACGGAACTCAACACCACGCTTCACCTTGGTACCAGAAAGAAGAATGAAAATATTAATAAATTAATTCCCCTGAGTGGGAATCGAAGCTACAATTGTCGCGCTTACAGTCTCCATCATTTGTGGGCCGACTTTAAAAAATGTTTTTTTAGTTTGAAAGAGCGTACTTCTCCAATGGTCCTATTATCACCAATTCATAATTTGATTGTGCAATCCCATGGTAATCGAAGGAAATTCACGAATTTTATAGGCACGTACTAAGTGTTTAGTATCATTTCTTATAATTATCATATATTCGCATCCTTTAGTCATCTTCTGATGACTATACTGAGCTGATGATGACGATGACCATAATATTCTCAACTATTAGATAGAAGTTAGAAGTCCCCAAAGTGGGGAACAGAGTGTCTTAGCACTAGGTTAACTCTGCCTATCCTGCTGTGTGCAAGATACAGCGTGAAGCTGATTTAAAAAAAATCTATCTGTAACATGTAAATAATGTTTTATTTTTATTTTATTTGTAGTATGAAGGATTTGTGCACGCCTCAGGTGTCAAAAGGGGAGGGCAGCGACACGTGAAAAATCTCATGCGCTTTTAAGCAATATCCTTAATTATCTATGTCATTTCCTGCTAGTTTAACGGACAAGCAAACTATAAAGATTTAACATTAAATATGATGAGCTAGTAAATAATTAAAAGTTATTTGTTACTGTCAAAATTACGGTTGTGGGTTCGTTCAAACTCGTGGGGATGGATTGATTTCATTTGTTCATCTGGCAACAAGACAAAATGCAGCGTTGAACTCCGCCACTTAACACGCAATGGATATAAATTTAGACGGGAAGTGAGGGACGCAAGTTTCCTCTGCTTACCCCTTCTATGCGAATAAAAGCGTGGTGTCATCACTGGGTATTTGGAAAATTTAAATACTGTTTGATTACTACGTTTCATACAATTAAAAATAAAAATAAACATGATCAGTCCACGAATGAAAATCGAATCGAACCGAAAAACCACCGCAGAAGCTTGTGACTGTAAATGCAACAGTTGTGGGTTCGATTCCCACAATGGGTGAATGAAATATTTAATATTTTTATTTCTTCTCTCTGGTACCAAGACAAAGCGTGGGTATGAGTTCAGCCACTCAAACACGCAATGCTTCGAGAATTCGACGAAAAGTGTGAATGAAAAGTGACTTAATGGGAGCGGAGTATACTAACACTAGGTTCCCATGTTTCCTCTGCTTACCCTACTTAGTGCGAGATAGATCATGAAGCTAAAAAAAATGTACATCCAGTATTTTTATTGACTATAATATTCTCGATTATTAACGGACTTAACAATAAAATAACAACATAAAACAATTGTATATTTAGATCCACAATTCAAGCAAATTAGTACTTTTAGTATTTAGTCAGAATGCATGAAGGAAGTCTGATATAGCGCGTTACCTCCTCGTGACAAAGTTACTTTCAGTGACAACTTTCATCCTTTTACTCTGAAAAGTTTTGCTGTGGGAATTCTACAGAAAATATTTTATGCATTTTACTAATAGCCTTACTGAAAAGAAGAAGAGAAAGGAAAAAATGTTCAATAAAAATTCTATTAACAATATAATTGAGTTTGAGAGCTTGTGAACAATGTTTAATAATGCCGAGGTTTAGTTAATATATAAGTATCTAATATTGCTTATATTATGATAAAGATATATATATATATATCTTTATCATAATATAAGCAACTTTGTACTTTCTATGGTTCTTTCTATGGCCTTTTTTTTAATGGAAATAACTCCTAAATGCTCGAATTTAAAATAATACCTTTATCGTTTCAAAATGACTGAAAACACTTTTCTATACCAAGTGATACAAGTGCTATAGAATGTGTAGTCGAATAGTTTATTAGTAACCTCTGAATAGTTCCAATGTTCAAATCCTGCAGCAGGGTAGGCAGAGGGAGTGGCGAAACTCAACGCCGCGCTTTACATAACCACCACACTGAAGAAATGAAAATATAAATTTACATAAAAAATTACGTAAATATTTCAAACCAACAAACTAAACCAAATAAAAATATTCTAATACACTATCTTCACGCTGTATCCCGCACACAGCAGGGTAGGCAGTGGAAACCTAGTGTTTTTTAGACACTCCGTACACCACTTTCTGCCGAATTCTGCAGGCATTGCGTGTTGAGTGGCAGAATTCAACGCCGCACTTTGCCTCGACACCAGAGCGAAGAAATGGAAATATAAATGTAAATAAATATTTCATCTCCTCGAGTGGGGATCGAACTGTCGGTTTTACAGTCACACTTCGTGCCGCTGCGCTACGACTGGCCTTATGATTTTTGATTGATTAATACACTATCTGACCGGTGTGTCTGACAATTGTTTACATTGTAACGGTTAACGTGGTATAATGTATTACAATGAGTTTAGTCTATCCGAGACAAGAGATTTTGCATATCGAACCAGTTCGGACTTTCTGAGATTAGCACGTTCCGCCAAATAATCTTTTCAGCTTTATAAAATGAGTATAGAAGGAAACAAAACATACACTACTATAAAATCACTAACAAATAATAAAATAGCTTTTCTTTTTAAACGTGGTTTCATAAAATTGCAAATGCATGAGACTCGGACTCAAACAGATCCATAATTAAATTCTTCAATCATCTTAACTAATTTACATTTATAAAGAATATTTCTGGATAACTTTTTTAAGTTTATAAAACTTGTCATAATGTTAATACAAATTAGTACTACTTAAGCTGGAATTTAAGATTGTAATTTTATTTGGTATTCAATCGATTTCGGTTTGTAATTTCAACTGGATAGAGATTTCTAGGAGCAATCAATATTGAAAATGTCTTCTTAATTTCATATATTTATATCAGTTATTTCAAGTTACAAATTAAAAAAGAAAGATACTAATTAATAATTTGTATTTATAGGCCAGTGGTAGCACAGGGACACAAAGTGTGACTGTAAAATCCACTGATTGTGGGTTCGATTCCCACTCAAGGAGATGAAATACTCGTATTTACTTAAATGTATATTTCCATTTCTTTGCTCTGGTGTCGCGGCAAAAGCGCGGCGTTAAGTTCGGCCTTTCAACACGCAATGCCTCTAGAATTCGGCAGAAAGTGGTTAACGGAGCTTTTTAGCACTTTTTACAGGTTCCCTCTGCCTACCCTGCTGTGTGCGGGATACAACGTGAAGCTGATTTTTTTTATTTTATAGAAAAGACAAGGCAAACGAGCGTATGGGCCACCTGATCGTAAGTCATAACCGCCGACCACGGCAGCCATGTTCAATATGTGTTTTCATGGCCTCTGGAGGCCATGAAGCCAGTCATGGCAGTGTGGCAAATGTATGACTGTAAACGCGACGGATAGTGGTCGATCCCCTATTGAAGAAATGAAAAATTTATCAAAATAAATATTGGGGAACCTACCCTACCTTACTACATGTGGTATACAGGATGAAGCTGACGACCCCGTGTAATTAGAGAAACTACAGGTGCGTTGCCACCCTTTAGGGTGGAGATATTCTTAAGGAAAATGAAAATGAAAATAATTTGAATATTCCCCGAATCAAAACAAAAACTTACTACAGAACTTAGAATATTGGGCATAATGGGAGTAACTGCTGTTGTGGGTCTCTCAGTAGAGTAGAGAGGCTTTGATGTTAGTATATCTATAATTCCTGGCTTAGAAGTATTTACTCAAATTGAAATTGCCATTGTTTGGAGAAATTATTTGAAGAAATTAAAACGGAACTAATAACAACTCTTATATATATATATAGATGGCTTTAAATACCTAAACTACGTATATGTCCTTATTAAATGACTGAGATGACGATTTTTTTTCAGCTTTACGCTGTATCCCGCACAAAGCAGGGTAGACAGAGGGAACCTAGTGTTAAGACACTCCGTTCCCCACTTTCTGCCGAATTCTGGAGGCGTTGCGTGTTGAGTGACAGAATTCAACCCCGCGTTTAAACTCGACACCAGAGCGAAGAAATAGAAATATAAATTTAAGTAAATATTTCATCTTCTCGAGTGGGGATCGAACGCACAACCTGTCGGTTTTACAGTTACACCTCGTCCCGTTGCGCCACGACTGGCCAATTAAGTATAATTAATAGTAAATAATATTGCGATTGTTACAACGTTCACGGATATCCAGCCGCGATGTTTTATGACTTTAATTTATCTCGTAACTCTTAGGAAATGAATTGTAAATAGAATCTCTTTTCCTCTTTTATCTCTTTTATTTTATATTGTTTTCTTTTTCTTTATTTATAAAATAAACAAATAAAATTTACAATAGAAATAAAATAAAAACGTAAATTTATATCAGAAAAAATCATTACAAAATAACACTCGTTGCTAATTTGAACATGAAATTGGTACGGAACCCACGTTGCGCGAGCTCTCTTCACACTTGATCAGTTTTTTAACGCCATATAACGCCGTTATCATCAAGGGGTAATTAGTCCGAACATGATAAGGCTGAAAATTGGGTCGCGCTACCCTCGTTACTTCGCAGATACGGCAGTCATTTTTTATTAATCGTGATCGATTTTTTTTATGTTTTCTGTTATAATAAGAGTTGCTAAAATATCTTATTTTGTTACTTTATTCATAAAAAGCCAGTCGAGGCCAGTCGTGGCGCAGAGGCACGAAGTGTGACTGTAAAACCGACTGGCTGTGGGTTAGACCCCCACTCGAGGAGATGAAATATTTACTTAAATTTATATTTCCATTTTCTTCGCTCTGGTGTCGAGGCTAAGTGCGGCGTTGAATTCTGCCACTCAACATGCAATGCCTACAGAATTCGGCAGAAAGTGGGGAACGGAGTGTCTTAACACTAGGTTCCCTCTGCCTAGCCTGCTGTATGCTGGATACAGCGTGAAGATGCTAAAAAAATATATTCATAAGAGTAATTATTGAGATAATATTATTTGATGACTGAATATTAGAAGGTCGTGGATTCGAATTCAATACACGAAAATTATTTGTATATTCAAGTTTTTCTCGTTTAGATGATCTGGTTACACAAAAGGAATGTTGCTTTACTCCCCTAAATACTCAAAGATATATTATTATATTAGGTAGGGTCACTCGAGAAATTGAAATATTGAGTATTTTCATTTCCTCGTTCTGGTAACGAAACAAAGCGAGGCGTTGAGTTCCGCCATGTATTGCTTCGGCGGAAAGTTCGGCGGAAACTTTTTAAATAAGCCAAGTAGCCAGAGTAAATCTATAGTAGTAGTTAAGCTCAAAACACAAGTTGTGTAGCGACACCCAACGCTGTGTTTAATTTCCCCCTATTGGAAATCGAACCCACAACCATTGCGTTTACACTACACGTATTCACATTAACAGCTATACCTCGAGGGTGTTTTCCCTTATTTTATATATTAAAATTGTTTAGTAGATCAATTTAACTTATTGCTTTCGAGTATTATGCCACGCTAAAAATAAGGGCAAACGCCGGGGCCATGTTTAACTTGATCAATATGTAACTTCTTGTTGACTCGCGCAGCTTTCCTACCACTTCAAAATAAATTATATGTCGCATTGAACCTCCAAATAACTTTTGCTTTTGCTATAAAATTTCTCGATGGAATATTTTTGAGGGTTGCTTTTTAGAACGTGTGTTTTTATTCGGTTTTTTGTGTGTTTTTATTGTGTTTTTATTCGGTAAGAATTAGGTGATTATTTGTATTTCTTTATATTGTGTAAAATGCTTTATGTAAGTCATATTTTACTTTATAATATTGAGATAGTGTATAATTAAAATTGTCGTATGTGAGTATGTACTGTAATATAAATCCCTCTTTCAAATAGTTTTATTTTTTTATCATTAAAAAGCAAAGCAAAATAACCAGGGCGCGAATATCAGTTTTTTGAAGACAGACAAGAATAAAATTTATTATATAAACAAAAAATATAAAACAATCATGATTCTAGTATATATTATTATATTAATTCAAAAATTACCGTTTATTCGCTGCGTTGAGTTTCGCCACATAACACGCAATGCCTCCACATTTGGGTAACTGAGTGTCCTAACATTAGGTTACCCTTGCCTACCCTGCTATGTGCAGGATACAGCGTGAGGCTGAAAAAAAAAACGGGTAAACACGAGTCATGTTCAATTCAAAAGGAATTATTAATCATTAAGCAATGTAAAATTAAAAAATTTTTTTACTATTACAAAAAATCCAGGCAAGCAGAGCCGCCTCTTATTAATAAGAATGATAGTGTTTTAGTTTCACACTGTATCCCGCTTACATCAGGAAAGAAAGAAGGAATCTAGTGTTTAGACACTCCATCCTCCATTTTCTGCCGAATACAGAAGACGTGTTGAGTGGTGGAAGTCAACGCCGCAATAAAAATGATAATAATAAATTTATAATTTTTAGTAGTAATGTAATAAGAACGAGACTTAACTAAGCACAAATCAAATACAGAAATTTAAATACAAATTGATTCAATATAAGATATAACATTGAATTAATGTAAAATAAACATTCATTTTCTCATTATAAAACAGTAAAAATATAAATAATAATGTTAATATAATATCAGATTCAGTAAATGTATGCACGAATACGTGATAGTCAGTCGAGGCGTGATAGCTTATGAAAAACTGGTGATAAATTGTGATGAGATTCGTGACCAGCTGTCGGACGTATCGGACGAGCTGGGTCTGGAACAAAATAAAAGTTTAGTTTTATATTTATCCAGCTAGCGCAAGAGGTGAAAATATAAATAAATTAAATTAAATTTAACTAGTATTAAATTAAATTTAACTAGTATTAAATTAAATTTAACTACTATTTAATTTAGAAACTTTAACTAAAGCAATATATAAATATTGTCTTTAAAACGATAATATTTTTACATCAAGAAAGTAATTTAGGTGAAAAAATATATAATCGTGTAATACACGCGGGCGAAGCCGCGAGAAGTTCAATAGTTCTTAACAAATTTAAACATTTTATCAACACTTAGCTTCATAACTAGTTTAAAACTTAAGGTGTAGACTACTGGGTTTATTAAAGTTTGCACTAGACTCCTATAATTTGTTTTAAATTTTGTCTGGCACGTTTACATGAAAATCAATTGGAAAAATCTTAAATATATTATTTTAGAACGGTATATAAACATTTTATTAATAATTATTTTTATATCACAGCTCTGGCCAGACTAAGCGCGGTGTTGAGTTACGGCACTCAACTAACGATATCTCGAATGCGGGCGGAAAACGGAGAACGGAGCTTTACCTTTCTAGATATAAAGTTACCATATTTTGCTCAATAAATTAAAAACTCACTAACTGATGAAGGCTTAGTGATATAACAGTAATATAATTTTCTTATTTTATTCGTAAACTAGCGGCCCGCCCACGGCTTCGCCCGCTTAAAATACATGATTATTGATTTAATAAGCAGAATTGATTGACAACTATAATGACTTCTAATATGATTTTTTTATTACTTTAATCTGTAATATTCTAA